>VZSE01003768.1:0-29556 GCA_013398275.1 Promerops cafer | reverse complement strand
AGAAAGAAAGAAAGAAAGAAAGAAAGAAAGAAAGAAAGAAAGAAAAGAAAAGAAAAGAAAAGAAAAGAAAAGAAAAGAAAAGAAAAGAAAAGAAAAGAAAAGAAAAGAAAAGAAAAGAAAAGAAAAGAAAAGAAAAGAAAAGAAAAGAAATGCCCCTGTCACTCTCTCGCTGTCCAGGGCTTTCTGCCACAGCAGAGATGGAATTACAGTGCTGGAGGAAACTCAATGAAATAATGATTACCCTTTGGATTTAATTAGCACAGAGCTGAGGCAGTGTTGAACAAGCACGTCTGTACATCAAAACATTCCTCATGGCGCCGGGGAGCTCAGACCCAAACCCTTCATGCCTGCCAGGCTCAAACCAGGAATGGAGGGCAGATACCTGGCTGTTTGCTCTCTGCCCATGGTGCCAAGCCAGGCCAGGGCACATGCCTCGCCAAGGACATGGGGTCAGGGGTGGCCCTTCAGCCTTCAGAGGGGTCTGTGGCTGGAGAACCATGGCTGATCCTCCAGGAGCACTCCGTCATGCCGTGAACTCACAAACTTATCAAGGGTGCCATCTCCACTCCTAAAAGACTGGGTGGTGCTGAAGGGAAGACCACCTCATGATGGGGCTTCATGTCCCCTATCCTTCAAGGTACAGCTCCCACAGAGAGATAAATTCTCCCCTCCCCCCCAGTGCCAAAAATCCACCTTTTATTAACACTTCATAGGGAATTAGTAAGTACGGAAGTATTTCCATGCCTGAGATATGGGAGAACCATCTCTGAGACATCCAACCTTCTCCAACAACCAAGTGGGGAAAGGACAGAGGGACTGGGAGGGCTGGGAGAAACCCTCAGAAATGGAGCAGGGCTGTAATGGAGGCTGAGGAGGTGATTACAAACTCACCTTCTGTATGAGCATCCTTCTATGATTTGATTCCAAGAAAAGCACTACTAGGAAAGCTGATTTCCCTCTTCTTTTGGCCACAGGCTTTGTTTCCGGTGCAGGACAAGAGCTCAAGTGAAGAGTGCTCAGGGAGGCTGAGAAAACGCAGCATGATCAGGGAGTTCACTAAAGCTCTTATCCCCAGGTGCTTGATATCCCATGTTTTCCAAAGCCAGTATCTTCCTTTTCCCACTGGGGAAACTAAGGCAGAAAGCACAGAGCTAGACCCATAAGACCTCCCACTACACCAAACAGCAGCAGGAATAAGATCCTGCCTGTTCATTCACGATGGACACCTTGCAAGACCAACCCTGTAATTATAAGGGCCAGTAATGAGAAGATGTTGGAGGTGAGTAAATTAAGGCAGGATTGATTCACTTGCAGACAGAATGCAAATACTCAGAGAGAATGGCAGGTCTTGGGTTTCTCAGCAAGGTTGCTGAGACCAAGAAGAGAAATACAACTCTTTTAATTTTAATTAACTCTTTTAATTTTAAAAGATTTCATGCTAATAGCTATACTTACATCAAGAGCTTCTGCTCAGTCACAGGGAGATTTTAGAAATTGCTCCTTTCATAGCTGTGGAACAGGAGCTCAGCAGTGGTGTGTGAGCAGCACTTGACTACTTCTATCCTGATTTTCTGTCCAGTCCCCGTATCATAGAATCACAGAATCACAGAATGGTTTTGGTTGGAAGGGACCTTAAAGATCATCTTGTTCCAACACCTCTGCCATGGGCAGGAACACCTTTCTCTAGACCAGGTCACTCAGGGCCTCATTCAGCCTGGCCTTGAATACTTCCGGGGATGGGGCTTCCACAGCTTCTCTGGGCACCTTCCTGTTCCTTTTTTTGACAGCTTCATTTACCCTGCGTTTGACTTTAATCCTGCAGGTATTTGTGATGATTTGGGCAGCAGTGTGCGAGCACCATCCCATCAATCCAAAAGTTCCCTGCTCATCCTTCCATCACCTGGACAAATTTGTTAACAGCTTGGCAAGGTAACTACAGTATAAATTATGCTGCTTAGCTACATGTGCAGTCCCTGAGATCCTCACACCATGATCACACCACCAGACAAAATCCATAGGACCCTGAAGCTGCTACTACTTCCCTCTTACCACAAGGATTTTCCTACGATACACAGAAAAGTGGTTCCCACAGGGGGCTTACAGTAACAAGATACACACTATTAGGTCTAAATGAATAACATTGTTGGCTACAGGGTCTGCTGTGTGCTGGCAGCTGATCTCAGATGGTGTGTAGCTGTGGCCTTAAGAAAGACCATTAAAAAAGTGTGGAAAAAATTACAGCTAATTGCATTGTCACAACATTAGCTGTGTAGTTTCCAAACACATAAAACTAAAGGCTATTGTCACTTCTGGCAGCATCCAGCATCATCAGACAGGGCTGAAATTTCCAAATTTTCCTATTTAATGGGGCTCTATGGAGTGTTTTTCATAGCCTGGCCAAGCATGACTCTTCTACTGGCTTGAAATAGCCAGGGGCCAAGTGTGATTTCTTGGTTTTTGTTGCCAGGGAAGATATGCAACCTTACCAGAGGGAAGACAGCCACACTCAGCTCCAGAGAGATTAAATGAGCCAAAATTACTGATTTTTTGGTGGGTGGGAAACTAACAGATTAAAGAACTCACTCCATTGTCCTCTGACCTGCATGCTCAAGAGATGAGCCAGTCTCTATTAAACCCTTCTATGCATAGATGATTTTTCCTCTGTCCCATGGTCTGTAATCAGAGGACTTAGAGCTGTTTCTCCTCTTTCAGCCAAGAGAAGGATTTTATTCCTTTAAAACAAACAGCTGTCTGCCTTATTTTCCAGCTTGACATGCTCCCCCTTTTAGAATAAATAGGAATCCACCCTTATCCAGGATGGATCTCAATACGCCACTCCTAATCAGCAATGTGTTCAAGAGAAAAGAGGAGGCATTAACTTCCTCATAAATCACTTGCAATGAAAGGGGTCGGGAGGCTAACAATTTTAAATGGATACTTTGTCAATTCCTTTAATGAGAAGGAGGAGGTAATTATGTTGACCTTGAAGATCACATTATTCTCCTTGAGCCAGAGGAAAGAAGATACAAGGGATTGCCTCAGTTCCTGCTAAGCAAGGGATGAAGTTACTGAAGACTGACACGGTCAATAGCTAAATAGGTATTTAATAATACGTAATATCTAAATGAGGCATTTTCTGTGTTGTCATTTGCTACCACCTAAGTGAAACATAGAGTCATAGAATATGCTGAGTTGGAAGGGACACACAAGGATCATCAAGCCCTGCACAGGACACCCCAAGAATCACACCATGTGCCTAAGAGCATTGTGCAAATGCTTCTTGATCTCTGGCAGAAAAGTGTTTGCTCTTGTGCCTGGTTTTCCTTTTATTTTATGGATAGGTTAGGGCCCTTGGGTTTGATTACCATTCCTTCTTGTGAAGGCAAATGCATTGGATTGGAGGTGGGGACCTGAGTTGTCTTTGCACCGAGAATTTTATCCAGAAGCCAGTGGGCCTTGGTGAAAACTGTACAATGCAGAGCCACAGGAGTTATGCCCTCAAACCAAGATGGTCCTAGAAAGCAGCCTTCTGTATTTTCTCAATGGAGCAAAGTAGAGTGGTCCTCAAGGTTCACGTCTGAGCCTGATCTGATGCCTCATGTAATCCCAAAGCTGAGTTACACTGAGCAGAAGTGTTTCTGATTTAAAGCCATTCTGAGTTATTTGAGAAGACATCCTGCTATGACTGTTGAGGGTCTCTATATCATGAGAGAGCTGAGCACGTTGGACCAAAAACAGAGACAGCTCAGGAGCTTGGACAAGAAGCAATGCCAGAAGGCAGGGATTTGTTTTATCCTATGTAGGTATCCCCATTCAAGCTGGCAGCCCAGACTCAAGGGAGGAGACTGCTGCGTGTGAATAAGTTCATCCAGGGCTGAAGATCTGAAGAGGCAGGTTCATACCAGAGAAGTGTTTTTTCCCTTCCACTTACTATTAAGGAAAGCCATGGTGACCAGCTCCACGATGATCCAGAGATATGAATCAAGTCCCACCATGGGGCTGTTCAGAGAAACAATTTCTTTCAGAGCAAGTGCAACAAGAAATTACTCCCATTGTCCTTCTGATTCTGCTTAGTTTCCAGACTTTTCACTGTTCTACCTGGTTTTCCCTGTGGAGAAAAGGCACAGGCAAAGATGGAAATGGGAACAAAGCTATGAACAAAGCAAATCTATTCTCTCCCTAACTGGTCTCTTTGCCAACAGCTACCAAAGGTGGCAGACTGGAGAAAAAACAATTTAAGAATTGAAGAGAAACTGTGCAGAATCTCACTGTATGACTGACTGTTTCAGATACTGATGCTCTGGGCGGGTGCTGCCAGAAAGGTCTTAAAGGTTAGGACTGAAATTCTCCTCCAGAAGAGCTGATTTGCAACTTGTCACACTGAGTTCTGCTCTTTCCCCTATCACCTGGAAAAGGAGACACACATCAGCATCATCTGTCACCTCTGCTCATTAAAATAGCATCCAAATGAGTCAGAATAGTTGGGCAGCAGCAAGGTCACATGGTAAAAGGCTGAGGCTCGGATGGAAACAGTATCTGCTACGAGACCTTAGAGCAGGGTCACACACAAGCTTGAATGCCAGGTACTCTTGAGCTATAAGAAAGTCTGCTGTACAGGTATGTGAGAAGAAGTAATCCTTGCTCTTCTGCCATTTATTTTCTCCCAGGTTGCCCCATTTATGCCAGAAACTTCCTAGAGAAAAATCCAGTTCGGTCTGGTACAGACAGATGCTATGATGGTCCACCCAGCATTTGAGCTTTGTCTAAATTTTCCTGCTGACCCCTCATATCTCCATCCAAACAAATTAATTCCTTGCTTGGCAACAACCCAGTGGGAACCACTTCTTGGTATAAATAAAGCCCAAAGGAAGTTGTTTAAGAACTGGAAAGGGAAGGTTAAACAAAACTATGCCATTTGAAGCTTGTGAAGGAGATTGTGGGTTTGATGGGATAAGGAGCTGCTGTTCTGCAGTGTACGTGGAGAAGACTTGGCTCTGTGGGAATGTGAGCTTGCCACTTTTCTCTTTTCTTTTTCATTCACACCAACCAAAGCTCAGAGATCTTGCTGTGGAAGATCCCTGCTGCCAGCTGTCAAAATATTGAACACTGAAGACCCAGTAAGACTGTGCTCAGGTCTTTTGTCCAAAATATGATCTCTGAGAGGTCTACAGAAGAAAGAGTGGGCAGAAAAACTGTGATTAGCTAAAGCGTAGGAGCCTGAAGCAGAGAGAACTGTAAGCACACAACCAGCTCGTTCATACTGTACAGCTTCCTTCCTTCTGGGTTGGATATACTCTAAAGAACGGCTTTGCTGAACCTGGCCATAGTCCAAGGTAATTAAATTGACTGTTACCACAATTGCAACTGATAGCAGAAGGCATTTTCTGGTCTGCCGTGAAGGTCCTATGGCTCTCACCCATCTTCACATACCTACTGCTGCATCTGGGTGGTCACACCAGCCTGCAGCCCCCCTGCAGAGGTCTCTTGCAGCAGAGCTTGGAACAAGGGAAATTTCCCCATAAACCTCCTTGTTTGCAAGTGTTTCGATGATCAGACTTTGTCCTAACAGGAAAAGAGCCCAAATATGTGATGGAGTTGAACTGGGCGGGGCAGGCTGTGAGCAACAGAACAGAGCAAGGCTCAAGAGCTGTAAGAGAGGAGCAGAAACAGGGTGTGCAAAGGTGTGATTTGTGTATGGTATGTGGGGAAGGTGTTTGTGGGAGAGAAGAGAGAGAGCAAACACACGGCTGTGGGAGGAAACAGCACAGAAGCATGTGTTTGAAGGAAAGCAATCCCCAAACCCCATCTCAATTTGTTTCACACAAATTTCTCCCCACACTTGCTAGAAGGAAGCTGCCCTCCAGCACGTGGTGACAACCAGCCACTTACACTGAATTTGTTCAGCAAGCCACCAAACAACTCCCCCAGGGAGGACAATCATTGTGGATCTAATTAAAGCTTGTCACGCTGCTCTGCTCTGCTGACCAGCCTCTGTGTGAATGAGATGACCTCCATTAATTTTATCTGACAATGATCATTGCATCAGAGCCAAATCCCTACATGGGACTTGACACCTGCCAAGAGCTGGACAAAACAGCCACAGCTCTGCAGGTGTAGGAGGGAAGAGGGACATGGAAACCCCAGTTATGCACTGGATGGGTCTGGATGTCTCTTGTCCCAATGGGCTGAGGACACTCCCTGATGCCAAGTTGGTGAGGCAGCAGGCTGCCAGAGCAGAGCAGAGCAGGCAGAAATGTCTGGAAAACTGGGTCTCCTCTACAAAAAAGCACCATAAGCCCTCTTTTAGGAACATGGGACCAGCTCACCCTGTCATTCACTTCCACCAGACCAGTCTTTCAGAGAGTAGGTAGTTATTATTAAATGATAAATCTACTTAGATGTAGAACAAAAATCTAAAGGTATTACCTCCACTTTGTTAATAATCACTAGGCAGATGTTTCTATCTCCCTACCAGCTTGGGAAAGGATTTTGAGGCAGATCCTCTCCATCCATGCTCCAGGACCTCAAGGAGTGTTCCTGTACCCATCCCCTACACAAAGCTGTGTCAGGGCTCAGTGCTGTGCTAACCATGTCCTAGTGACAGCTTGGAGCACCAGGAAAATAGCAAAAGGCTGGCCTACGAAGAGCTGTCCAGCATGACAGAGAGATAGAGACACTGTGCTACAGCCCCTGCATCTCTGCTGGTGCTCCCTGATGGTCAGCAAATGGAAGGTTGAATACCACTGCCCTCATCTGCCTATTGGGAATGGCTCCTGCCCCATGTTGTCCCATGAAACAGAAACCGAGCAGACGTGAGCCAAGCCACAGCCCAGTCTGGCGACACAGCAACAGATAACTGAATGGTGGCCCAGGCCCCAGAGAAAGCCCTGGCACTAGTTAATTGATTAACATGGGAAAATGGGAGCAGATTTTTGATCAAATTGTCCTTCATAAGATCGCTGAAGGAATGCGGCTTGCAAGAATGAGAGAGAAATCTTATTAACCAATGTTGTTTATTAGTAGCATGTAAACAATCTCTGTGAAGACACATACACCCCTTAGGAAAATCAAAGAACTGGGAAACTACTGTGCATCGTCAGGTGGCAAACATGGGCCTGAGTGACCTCTGGGAATTTGATAGTTCTATAGTGCATCTAAGGTTGAATCAGTGTGATTGACTTAAAACTGCTGTAAATTCACAGATAAATAACCAGGAACACATACACAAACACGCATAACCACACACACAACCACACACATTGCTCTGTATGGCAGCAAGACCAGAACTGTAAACCACTAAGAGCACCTGACAACATGTGATCTCAGCTTGTTATTCTCTTGTTAGAATCTAATTCCCTTTTTAATATAAAAGCTTTTAAAATAATTTTCTTGTAGTCACAATGTGAAGCCTCTGTATCTCTCTCAGGATCATCCTCCACATCAGAATCCACAATTCTCTGCAATCAGAAAAAAAGTATGCATTGCCAAAATCCAACATTCTCATTAGCATGAGCAGTTAATCAGCACTTATGTCTCTGTGATTAATTTAACAAGTGTCTGTTGTACAGCAAACATTCCACCTGCTCTGATTCCTCTGCTTGCAAGGTCCTATTTGTGGAGGGGCTGGGCACGAGGGCCAAGAGCTGCTCTCCTGGCTCACAGGCTTCATCTCCAAGCCATCCTGCCAGGTGGGCACTCAGGTGATTTGTGTGACATCCTTAGCCCGGGGATTTACAGCACAGCTTTAAGTATGAGAAACAGCAGCTGAAGCTTGATTAAACTTGCTTGTTTTTTCTCTGTGACCATCTCTGCTCTCTTCGCTGAGGGAAACAGTTTGATGCTACAGCATATGGGGTCATTACAGATATCTAGTCTTGGAATCCAGAATCTGTGGAGAAACTGTGGGGGCTTTTCCTTTTCTTTTGAGCAGACACTCAGAGCAATTTCATATGAGAATCCAGGTTTCATCGGGTGAAGCAGCACCTGATCTCATCAAGACATAGGCATCAAACTGTGGGGTCCCGCCCATCTAGGATGTGAGTGGGTGAGTCCTTGAGCTCATTTAAGGAAGGTACAGGAAGGTAAGAGCTGTGGGAATCTCTAGGAATTACCTGAAGACCAGAATTACATGAATAAGACCTTGGAAAAACAGGAAAACCACAACGTGGGAAGCAACGTTCAGTTGCTCAATTCAGTCAGTCACTTGATTATATCAAGGGTTTTCTGACTCCTGATAGTCTATCTGAGAGTGAAATATTGAAATATTTTAGAGTCAACCAATCTGAGATGATCCTTATGCAGCCATACAAATCCAGGTATTTGTGAGGCAGAGAACAACGATTAGTGGGTGCTTTGATGCTTCTGAAAGGTATTTTAAGAAGACATGAAAAACCTGTTTTTGAAGAAGGTTTCCTGAGAAGCCAGCTTCCAAGAAGGTAGGCTTAAAGCTCATTCTTTGGTGATGGTGATAACCAAGACAGAAGACACCCAAGTTGAGTGTTTGATATGAAAACAAGTAAACAATAATCAAAGGAAAGAATTTGTGAGGGAGGCAGAGGGTTGTTTTGTCTCTTTCGGGCTGCTGACTAGGAGTTGGTCTCAGGCAGGAGATTCAGGGTTGTCACATTTTTAGTGTAGACTGACTCTGTTCACTACAACCTTTTCTAGTAGCACCACTGAATTTGTTTGTCTCCCTGAATCTGAGGAATCTGGTTGTTTTTCCTTGCGCTACTTTTTTTTTTCCTAGCACCTCTGCATTGTTTATTGCACTGTCTCCTGTGTCAGGCAATTTGATTCTAACACTAATGATGTGCTACATCACCTCAAGAGAACTTTACTGAAAACAATAGGCAAAATTCTTTGTTTAATGAGAGCAGGAGCCCCAGTTAAACCAATAACTGTAGCTTTTACCTTAGTAGTAAATCAACCAACTTACCCCATCTGCAGATCCAGCCATATGATGCTACATGGGGCACCAAGCCACAATACAGCAATAGAAAATCAAGGCCACTTAATACTGCCAGGTTTTATTACAGAAAAAAAATGTTCCTTTGAGTTGGAATTACAACAAAAGATATTCATGTTCTGATCTGACTCCTCTAGCTCAATGTATTATCTCTGGAAGATAGAAAGATAATCATTCTATGTGTAAAGAATGTCTGGCAAACTGCCAGGGTTTTTGGGTTGTTGGTTTTTTTCCTTTTAATTACTGGAAAGTAAGATGGAGAGCTGGCTCCCTATCTAAGAACTGGAGCTAAAAGCATTTCATGATGAGAAATAACTTAAGCAAACATCCTTCCCCTATCTCTCACAGTTCCTTTAGGCTCATTTTGATTTACTTTTCTTCTTAAGACCAAATTCTGTATAGTTAATAAGCAGAGTGATAAAAAGAAAGCAATGCTCCGTATCCAAACTGATGTATTTCTGCTCTGAGCACAATTTTACTAGGCTATCTCTTAAGATCTCACTCAACTTCTCTCTGTTTTTTATTTCACTTGGTGGTTGCACATCAAATAAAAAGGAGAAAAAAGAAAATCAGGCTGAAAGGTGGGATGTCAGATGTGAAGATGTAAAGAAGGAAAGGTACATGGTATGGTCCCCATAGACAGGCTGTGAGGGAGAGGTAGCAGTGGTCTGCAATTGGCATTCGTTTGACAGTGTAAGAATTTCACAGTCACTGCATTTACCTCCTACCCCAGTCCTGTCCCAGTGCTTAAGGTCTCCACGCCAGGACTCTGCCCTTGGGGTGGAGAGGCATTTTGTATCATTACTGATGCTACTGATTGAGCCCTGCACATTTCAGCTTTGAGTTTCTCTGTCTTATCAGTGCTTGCATGAATAATACTTGCCCTAGGAGCAGAAAAAATGTCCAGGCATAAAGGGATAAGCTCCTGATGTGAGGAGGTCACCTCAGTTTGCTGCTGTATCTGTCTTCCATTAAGGTTCCCACAAAGTAGTTACTGGTCTCAGAGCACATGATATAGGACCCTCTACATGAGGACTTAGATTCTTTCTTTGCTATAGCTTTCAACACCCAAATAAACAAGCAGCACAGATGTCATGTTCCTAATGCCTGAAGACACAAGCACAAGGTCACATTACACTGCTCATCAGCAGCCTGCAGATAATGAGGTAATCTAGTTTAGGCTCATCCTCTCCACTCCGTGAGCTAAACTGAGACCAATAATAGTGCTTTTGCCTGGCGATGAATTTACATCCAAGAAATTGCTGTGGCTCAGCTCGTTTGTTGTAATCTGCTCATGCAACAGGCACCGACCATTTCCAAGGCTGCTGTAACAGCTTGCTCCAAGGACAGCAGTTAGAGCGTGGCAGCAAGACCATTTAGCTTTAAAGCAAAGGCTCCTTGAAGAGCACCACTGCCTTTAAGGCTGGAAGCAATAGGCTCTTGACCTCCATTTGGTTCAACAGCTATTGCTGGGAATAGGACTCTGTACCAGGGATGTTTACAAAGCAGGGGGTACCACATGGAAATGTCACCTCTAGTTTAATTCAGACCATAAAACCAGCAGATTCCTGCTTGCACTTTCCTGAGCAGGCATTCCTGACTGAAGTGAATTAATGAGTTTCAGCTAGTTCTCCTGCATATTTGATATTCCACTGTCCTAGGGCATTTAAGGGGACTAGGTTGGGTGCTTGGTTTTCTGTAATCCACGATATTTTCTTTATATTTCTTTATCTTAGATTTCCCCAAAGGTTTCTCTTTGTTCAGCCTATTAAACCCACCGAAGGGAGACATTTGAAAATGCTGTTGTGCCTTGCAGAGCTCAGTTGTAATGGATTTCACAGACCACACTGCCCCTATAAAAGCGGAACGGGATTTGGTCTCGCAAGACCTTGCTGAAATACATCAGTTTAATTAGGTAATATTTTGCAAGGGTGGAAAATAATTGTTCCACATACAAAATAGAAATTACCAAAACTTGCCTCATTAATGTTGATTCACTATAGCCAGAACAGAGTGAGTAGAGACTGGAGTCCTGTGATAAATGGCACTCCCTTCCTGCCAACATATTCCGCATCCATAATGGCTGAACAAGGCTCGTTTTATGGGAGCAGTAGTGTGGAGAGGAGGCAGGACCATGGGCACACAACCTGTGCATGGACCAACACCTGTGCAACCCCAGAGGCTGGAGCTTGGGGAATCCCTGAGGGGATGGCAGTTCCTACTCACTGCCCTCAAGCCCTTCCTGGATTCTGCTCTGGGAATTAGGCAAGAATGGCAAAGTAAGGGAAAAATTTGGGATTAAAATTGTGAATTGTTTCCAGTGAGGTCTTGGCTGCCCTTTTATGGCCACTAGTCTCAGACAGAGCTTTTCCCTAGACCAGGTGTCTCTGATCACTCTTGAGTCTTGGTCCCTAGTTCAGGGATGGCACATGATCCACAGCAGCAGACACAGAGCACACAGGGGAGGACACAACCCCACTCCACACATGCTTCTCCCAAATGGACAAATCAGCGTGTCCTGGGTACACACCTGCAATGACAGGGACAACCAACGTCATGGAATAAGGAGGATAGGGTTTGCTGTCATCACCTGACTTTGATGCATATGTCAGGACAGCCGAGAAGAGGACACCTCTGACAGAGGTGTTCGACCTGTACTGGACAAATTCCTTCATGGAGCTACAGACTCATGTACAACAGTTGAGATGGCTAAGCCTGTTGTTTCTACTCTCCACCAGCCTTTTGGGGAGGTCCCATGGACTCACAAACATCAGTAGACTAGATGATTAAATTGTTCTTCTTGTATACCACACAGGGGTGTGACTTGCAGAGAGAACCAAAACACTGCCCAACACCTCTGAGGTTAATTGTTGTGCTAAACTGATTTTTATCTACATTCTTAAATACTTGGGAGAAAACCCTCATGCTGCCTTGGCACATGAGGCTTGGTGAAGTTTCAGAGGGGCTGTATCTCAATCCTTTATAACTGGCACAGGCAATCCAAGTCAGCGAGGCATTGTCTCATTTTATTTAGAGCCACGATAGATCATCTGACTTAATCCTAAGGCAGGCACCTAAAATGGGTTGGGAAATTACATTAGCAGTGGCCATTTCTTTTTTGTGACTAAAAATGGGAGCTGAGGATGGCTCAATCAAATGGAGAGGAGATGTTTGCATGTAGATGTCCGAAGGAAAATGAAGTTAATCCCACCTGGTGATGGATGTGGCTTGCATACAGTTGCACAAGGATGCAGGGAAAGGAGACTCTTGTGTTGTATGTGTACATCACAGAAGAAGATGGAGACTGTGTTAAGAAAGCAGAGAAAGGAGCAAAGCCCATGCTCTAGGTGACCCAATGAGCCAACAGATCATTTTTGGAGCCCTTTGCCATTCCAATCATTGCATCTGAAATTCAGTTTTAATAACAACCAGGGCATCTTTATGACCCTTAATCAGTGGTTGCTCCTTTATTCTATGAAATAGTGTCACCTTCTGCTGCAGCACAGAAGGAAATGTTTCTATTGCAAACTGTTTTACTGGGTACCAGTTTTCCTCCCTTCTTTTTCCTGAATTTAATTCAGCAAGAGACATCCCAAATAAAGACCTGCACAAGCCTTGAGGACAACTGAAATAAGCAGTGAACTGTACTCTCCTCTCAGTACCAAAGTTCATCACACTCAGAAAAAGCAAAATTGGAGGGCCATTTTTCCCCAGGGACTGAGCATGATCTGAAGGACTGGATCCTTCACAAACCAAAGGGTCAGTAAATGCCAGTCCATTCTGACAAAGAAATCCTTAGTAGTAAAATAAACTCTTCCCTGAGCAAAGTGTTCCCTATCCTAGGAGAGAACCACTCCTTTTCAGTCTAGGGGTTAGTTTTTGGATTTTTGGTTGGTTTTTTTTTGTTTGGTTGGTTGGTTTTTTGAGGGTTTTTTAGGTTATATGTAATGGCAAAGAAGAATAAAAATAGGGAGAGCTTGGTGGTTGCACTTACAGTGAGAAGTTTCTGATCAGCTCTCTGAAGACCTCTTCAGATGGATATGCCCTTTTGGAAAAGCTCCTTCTTCACTTACTCCAAGGAATGAATCAGAACAGAAACTCCACTTTAAATCAAGTTCTAACTTCCTTCCTCTGTAGAGAAGGAAACTAAATTCTTTGTGTAGTGCAGTGATTTATATACACAGAGACATCCAAAGCAGCAAACAATAACCCGAGCATCTCCAGTTTTCAGGCTCCACACATCACAGTCATGTGTTCAAAGATATCCATAAAAAAGAACAATTTTCCATCTTAGAAAAGAGCTCTCTTTCTGACCTGTTGGGAACCACGTGGTGCTTGCAGGCCAGCAGGGCCCTTTTCATCTCAAACATCTACATTTCCATCTCTTTGCACATGTAATTTTGCACCTCATTGCTCCTAATTGAGTGGTTTTGAAAACCCACCCCATAGAGCTATAATTCTCTGCCATGGCCACAGTGTCAGAGAAAATAAGTTCTCAGACACTTCTGTCTATAAATAATTCTGCTGCTGTGAGGTTATCCACAGGGAGTGTTGACAACTATCTCATTACTAGCGTATTTCTCCCTTTTCAATCAAATTTGCTTGTTTCTTCCCCCAGCCTCTTCCCAAAAGCAAAGGATTGCAGGGCTTCCTAAATACCATTTTCAGCATCTTCTTCCTCCCACGATGGACACCACAGCTGTCGCAGGAGCTGTCATCTCCAGGATGGGACTCAGGAATGAGACTGATATTAACCTGAAATCTTTGACAGCAATTTTCTGGAGTGAAAGGATGTCAGGTCTAGGTCTAGTCACAAAGCCACACTCCAGCTCGAGTAATTATATCCTGCTAACCCGAAGGCCCTCTTAGAGTTTCAGCAGGACATAAGTCTTGTTGTTAACACTCAGCCGTGGTTTATCTCAGAGACAGATGCATTTTGGTGGGGAAGGTGATTTCTGTAGATCTGGCCATCAAAACCAGTTGTGAGTTTTGGAGCAAATACCATAATGTCTGTTGTTCTCAGGTGAGCATCACCTGAGGTTTCCAGCAAGGAAGAGTTTTTATTGTAATGGGAGCTTGGAGCAACAAATAATTCAGGTATTCATAGTAACTACTGAAGAGGAAGCTGAAAGTGGGTAGATTTGGATTGGTTATTAGGATGGAATTCTTTACTGTGAGGGTGGTGAGGCACTGGCACAGGTTGTCCAGAGAAGTTTGTGGATGCTCCATCCCTGGGCGTGCTCAGGGTGAGGTTGGATGGGACTCTGAGGTCTAATTGGCAGGATGGTGTCCCTGCTGATGGCATGCGTGTTGAAACCAGACAATATTTAAGGTCTCTTCCAGACCAAAGCACTCTATGAATCTATGACTCTAAGCTTCAAGGTCACAATATTTACTGTCTGACCCAAGCAACCATGCCTCTGGCACTGCAGGCAAACCTTCACCTCTTGCTGTCACTTCCCCACGAACTATTACCATGAAGCAAATAGTAGTGCAGCACAGATTTAAAGGTTTATATCTATACTGCTTTTGTGCCAAGTCGTCAAGTACTTGCATGCTCTGGTTTCTACCACCTTTATATTTAGTCCATAATTAAACAAGCAAGGGACATAAATAGCTGACAGCTTAAAAGCACCATCTTACACTCTTTTCCTTGCTTTGTAAACACAGACCTTACTTCTCACATAAACTACAGAGCACATCTATAACTCACTCTCCCCAGCACTGCTGGTTTTTGCCTGGTACATTGCAATCAGATGAAATGCTTTTATTTTTTTGCCTTGAAAGTGGCTTTGCCCATCCTGAGGATTGCTGGGTACATCTCTGAGCTGGAACAGAGTCTCATCAAAGCACTGTGCTCAAGTCAAGGCAGTATAAGAATTTTTATTCTAACGTGATGTTAGCCACAGTTTTTTATGAGTAAGTTAGAAGAAACAACTGGTTGACCTTCTCCAGAACAGATCAGCTCTGATGAAAGAAGTTAGTATGTTTGTCTTAGCTTGGACATTCGCCCTGCCAAGGACGGATGCTTTTGCTGATACAAAAGGCCCTGGAGGATGGAGGGATGGATGGAGCTGAAAGATGTCAAAGTGAACATCTAACTTTGAAACTTTGTCTTGAGCATTTTCTTCTACAGAAGATTCAAGGTGCAGTGCCTCGAGTGAGAAAGCCCTGACTAACTAGGTGCTTGTGCCAAGGTGCCCCTACCCTGGGATATAGGGCACAAAACTAAATTTGGGGTCTTTGAGCACCATCTGCTGGCACATTCCCCAAGAAGAAGCTGGGGCGGGATCGGAGATTTCACCATGGCCAGGTCTGGGAGCAGAAAAAAGCTGCTGAAGGAACCCCAAGGTTTCCTTTGAGCCTCCATGGGGGAATGGAACAAGCAATTCCAGGATTTAGATATCTAAATTACATGTCTACATGTGCTGTGTTGGCCTTTAGGGGCTTCATAGCAGCTCATTCTCCATAGGGCATTCTCAGTCATTACCTCAACCATCTTTTTGTTCCTTTGTTGCATTTCCATGCATCTTTCACCTGTATCCTATTTTTAAAATCAGAACCCCACAGGCCATACTGGCCTTGAACAGCAGCTTGGCTCTTAAGTCCTGAAAAGTCTCCTTTGGGGCAGATCAGATAGGAGAGACCTGTATAGGGAATTCTTGGCTGCTGGATCCCATCTTGTCCCCAGTTATGGATCTCACCTGTTCCACCACACCTCCAGGACAGAGGTCCAGCAACACCTGACAGCTGAGCTATATGGTCAAAATTTGTTTCTCTGTAAAGTCATAGAATCATGGAATATCCTGAGTTGAAAGGATACCACAAGGATCATCAAGTCCAACTCTTGGCCCTACACAGGGCAACCCCAAGATCACACCATGTGCCTGAGAGCATTAACCAAGTGCTTCTCGAATTCTGTCAGGCTTGGTGCCATGACCACTTCCCTGGGGAGCCTGTTCCAGTGCCCAACCATCCTCTGGATGAATAACCTTTTCCTAATATCCAACCTAAACTTCCCTTGACCCAGCTTGATGCCATTCCCTCTGGTCCCATCATTGGTCACCAGAGACAAGAGGTCTGTCGAACTAGAAAGGATATCTTTGTCCATGGGGACCAGTACTATCTTTTCTTTCATAAATCCTTTCCTTGCACCTATTATTTAGATAGGGACACAATGCTGGAGCATTTATCATATTCATGCAGAAAATAGTGTTTTGCTGTAAGGAGGTAAACTGTCTGCATACAATAGCAGAGCAGAAGTGACTGAGATGACAGTCAGAGATATGTAAGTGGCATATTGATTCTTTATGTGCTGCAAATAGCAAAAGGCAGTTGTCTCTTGATACGCTTGGATTAACAAAGCGCAGCATTTGGCACTGGAAGTGTTGCTGCCACAAAGCAGAAGATGGGACCATAGTCTCTCATCACAAAGCAGGCTGAAGGAGTTAAATGCCTGCAGTCCCATGGAAAGCTGGCTGTGAGGCATTCATCAAATATGAGTCACCAAATCATCCTCTATTGAGCCTTTCACTGTTTTCAGTTATCTCTGTGCTACTGTGAATCTAACACTGTGGGAAGGTTAGGAAGCAGTGCTGGAATTGGGGTGAGTCCCAGCTCTTGGGATTGTTCAATACTGGGGATTCTTAGTCTGAAGTTTTAAGCACATTTCTAACTGTCTTAGCTTGGGGGGGGAAAAAAAAAAGGAATTAAAGAACCTGATATATCTCAGGGAAAAGAAAAGGGAAGAAAAGTCCCAAATAGTTTATTGGTCCTAAACCAGAAAGGGATAATGAACAGCAGGAGGAATGCAGGGTGGAAACCACAGCCTCATCAGAGAATCACAAAATGACAAAAAATGGCTGGGGCTGGAACGGAGGTTTGGAGTCCCACCTTGCTGCTGAAGCACCCAAAGGAAAAAAGGTCTAGAGATGCAGAACACATCTCAGGATGTGGAAGATGCCCTGAGATGCAAAAGATGCCAGTATTCAAAACCTGATGTCTGAGATGAACCACCCCTACTCTAACCTATGCATTCTGCAGGATCCTCCTACAATATGGATAAGACACTTGGAGTTCCATTAAAACAAAAGCCCCGTACAATAGGAACCTGTTGTCCCAGGTACCAAGCAATAGGACATGAGTAAATGGTCTCAAATTGTGCCAGGAGAGGTTTAGATTTGATGTCAGAAACAATTTCTTCAATGAAAGGGTTGTCAAGCATTAGAACAGGCTGCCCTGGGATGTGGTGGAGTTAGTATCCCTGGAGGGATTTAAAAGATGTGTGGATGTGGCACTTGGACATGTTGTTTAGTGCTGGGTTAACAGTTAGACTCGATGATCTTAGAGGTATTTTCCAACCTTAATGATTCTATGGAAATAAAGATTCCCTGTGGCAGCTCCTTGATGCAACAGCATGTGCAGAAAAAGGAGGAAATTGCAGAGCACTGTTCTTAATTTTAGACACCCATGTGGCACAGAACAGAAGCTTGTCCTAACTACATTTTCAAGAACTTTATGTAGGAATTAGTGCCCCTACAAAGAAGCACAAAGACACAGGTGAGCAGATGGAATTAGCAGTGCTGGATTAGCAGTTGCAATTGATGACCTTAAAGGTCTTTCACAACCTAAATGTTTCTACGATTCTATGACTTGAGTCCTCTTTTCAGACAGCAAGCACAGCTTAGAAACTGCTTCAGCCTTGGAGCCAGACCTGTTGAGCACCACTCAGCACTGCTGAAATGAATGCAATCATAAGACAGGTATGAAATAGAGGGGGGACAGGTTGGGGTGTGATGCTCTTTGGTTTGTGCAGGGCTGTCCCACCTTTGAAAAAGAAGTAGGTCTGTTTATTTGGGGCTATGAGCAACCTGGTCTAATGGAAGGTGTTCCTGTCAATGGCTGTGGGGTTGAAATAAGATGATCTTTAAGGTCAATTCCAACTCAAACCATTTTGCCATTCTGTGATTTAGGAGCACATTGTCTTTTTGAAGGGGCCATTGCAAACTGCAAGATAATCTATTTTCTTATCTTCCCAGAACCCCTAGAGAATAAATCTTGCATCCCAGATTGCTGAAACAGGAGGTTTCCTGCCTGCTAGCAGCAATCTCCTTCCTCCCTCTGTCCCTCTCATGACCAGTCTCTCTGGGATAATAAGTCTGTCCCACTAAGAAAATTGCCAGATTTTGCTTTCTTGAGTCCTGCTCGGTCACATAGATGAACTCTAAGTCCCAACCTCCTCCTGCTCAGTTGGGGGCAAACCCTACTGCGAATGAGCTGAGGCAAAAATTAAAGCCAGGTTTTACCCCATGGTTTCGCCTTTCCCCTGCCTCCCTGTACCCAAGGTTCCTCTCTGCACTTTCAAATTAGGAGGTATGTCAGGCTTGTGGAACCAAGCCCAAACTTTCCTGACAAAACACACCAGAGTCAAAGGCATGTTTTGAAAATAAATAGCAAAGCTGGCAAGCAAGGGTGATGGAAGACGGAACCGTCATTGTTAGAAGCTGCTAGGAGTAGACTAAGAGGGGCTCTGCATGGCAATTTCACACAGGACTCAGCCTCCTGCCAACAGTATCTGGGGAATATTACTCAATGACCAAAAGAATGAGCATTGAGTCTTGGGAAGAAATTAGAAGTGTCTACCCTGGCCACTCCAATAACATGAGGAAAATATAATACAGTGGGAGAAATAAGCGTGGGATGAGGGTTAAAAAAAAATACAAGGAGAAACTGGGCAATAGAAAAGCACATCAGAGTTATAAAAAGAGACAGAGAAGGGAATTTTATTCATGAGCTTTCCAAACACATTTGCCATTATCGCAGGCATGAGAATATTATTCTGCTGCTGTCAGGGGGCATGTGATGGGGCTCCAGCCATCAGAAAATCACTGCCAGCTGTCAGAGGGCCAAGCCATTAAGGGCCATGGGCCAACACCAATCACACTGTCAAGAAATACATGTGCTTGTCAAGGGATTAGAAGTCTGGCCTCCAAAGCCTTCAGAGAGCATTGGCTTCAAAACTGGAGACAGTCGTGAATAGCGCAGTACCTGACAATGGAAGCAGTGGGTAGAAATGCTCCTTTCAAGTACAGGAGTAAGGAGTACAAGGAGGAAGGTGTTCAGTTGTTTCTGGTTGGCACTGGTACATAAGGGGCTCTGAGTAGTAGAGAGCATCTTTGATTTGACAGCATTAGAAAAAACAATTACATTCATCCAGAAGCACTACTTAGCTTTTGACCAAATGGGCTGATGCACGACAGTGACCTCTGAGTGCACTGCAGCTTTCTTTGGGAAGACTGGCATGAGAGACCAGCAAATCTGTGCTGGAGTCTCACTGAATTTTATTCCTCTTTCATTCAAGCATCAGCACTAATCTAACCTATGACAGTTGCATCTCTTTGTGAACAGGGCACCTGGTTTGGGTAGCAAAACTGATGCAGACAATTCAGTCCTCACCCTTGTTCAGCAATGGTCCCAGAGAAAAGCCAGTCCTAGGACCAGCAGGGCTTATTCTATGGGTGCTTTGCTTATTTTACAGGTGATGAGACTAGACCTGGCTTTTGAAGTCTAGCCTCCAAAGAAGTCACTGTATCCATTTCCCTGAGACAGTCACACTCAAGGTTCTACCAGAAAGCTACAAAGCTATATTAATATAGATCTCAGAAATCACACAGTGTTCATGGAGGGTGTTCTACAGTTTGTGTTAAGCATATCAGGTCAAGTTTAAACCATACATAAGCGTTGCCTAACTTTTAGGTCACACCTACCGTGGCATTTGAACTCAACCACTGAGTGATTCAGACTGTCCACAGCTGCCATTCTCAGCAGTCAGTGCAGGAAAAGTTGCCCGAGACAGGAATTCAGTATTACATCATACTGACTTACCATTGCGGTCATAATGCTTTAACATAGACAGAATTCAGTATATGATTTGTGCCCATGATGTAACTTCATATGTTATAATCAGGTAATTCACATCACATTACATATAATTATAATAATAATTATAATAATTGCAATAATTATGTCACACTTCTGGATGAAACTTTTCAGAAAAGTGTGTCATGATGGACCCACTCTCACCTGAAGTTTTGATGTCACACACCTATGAATTTTGGTGTGTCATAGAATCAAGAAATCATTTCGGCTTGAAAAGACCTCCAAGATCATTGAGTCCAACCTTTGACCAAACATCACCATATCCACTGAACCATAGCACTCTGTGCCACATCCTGTGGTTTCTTGAACACTTCTAGGGATGGTGACTCAACCAAATACCATGGGCAGCCCATTCCAATGCTTGACAGCCCTTTCAGTGAAGAAATTCTTCCTGATGTCCAAAATGAACCTCCCCTGGCACAGCTGAAGGCTACGCCCTCTTGTCCTGTCACTAGATGCCTGGGAGAAGGGGCTGACCCCCACCTGGCTACAACGTCTTTCAGGTAGTTGCAGAGAGCATAAGGTCTTCCCTGAGTCTCCTTTTCTCCAGACTGGACGCTCCCAGCTCCCTCAGCCCCTCCTCACATGACTCACTCTCTAAACCAAAGGTTCATTGCCCTTCTCTGGGACACATTCCAGCATCTCAAAGTCTCATCCTGACAGGTTCGGGATTGAACACAGGATCCGAGGTATGCACAAGCTTGTGGGGGCAGTCACTGGCCTGGTCCTGCAGGCCACACTGCTTCTGATGCAGTCCAAGATGCCACTGGTCTTCTTGGCCACCTGGGCATATGCTGGCTCGTGTTTGGCCAGCTGGTGTTCAAACAGCACTGGCAAGTCCATTTTCACTCAGCAGTTTTTCAGCCACTCTGCCTCCAGCTTGTAGCGCTGCCAGGGGTTGTTGTGATCCAAGGGAAGGACCCAGTACTTGGCCTGGACCCATGGATTCAGCTGGTCCAGAGCCCTCCTGCCCTCCAGCAGCAGATCAACACTCCCACCCAGCTTGGTGTCATCTGTGAATTTACTGAGGATGTCCTTGATCCCCTCATCCAGAACATCAATTAACATATTAAACAGGACTCTCCCCAACCCCTTCTCCTGGGTTACTGGGGGTCTCTTCTGCTCCCCATCCCTATCTACCAGGTCAGGGGGCCAGTTGTCCTAAAGATAATTGGCCTTACTGTTAAAGACTGAGGTGAAGAAGGTATTAGGTACCTCAGCCTTATCCTCATTCTTGGTGACAATGTTCCTCCCTGCATCCAATAAAGAATGGACATTTTCCTTGGCCCTCCTTTTCTGGTCAATGTGTTCATAAAAACACTTTTTATTATCTTTCACAGCAGTGCCCAGATGGAATTCTAGCTGAGCTTTTGCTTTCCTAATTTTCTTTCTACATGACCTAATGGCATTCTGGTACTCTTCCTGAGTAGCCTGCCCCTTCTTCCAAAGGTCATAAACTCTCTTTTATTCCTGGTGTTCCAGTGAAAGCTTCCTGTTCAGTCAGGCTGGTCTTCTTCCCCAGTTTAGATTAGATATCAAGAAAAATTCTTCACCAAAATGATTGTCAAGCTTTGGAACAGGCTATCCTGTTCCATCACAGGGAAGTGATGTAGTCACCATCCCTGGAAGGATTTAAAAGACATATAGGTGTGGCACTTAGGGACACAGTTCATTGGCGGGCTTGGTGATCTTAACAGGTCTTTTCCTTCCTAAATCATTCTGTGATTCTATGACTCACTTCTGTGACATCAGCTCCACTTCTTGATAGCTCATGCCACAATAAAGTAGGGTCCTTGGTAGAAAAGCTCCAGAAAATGTCCTTTCCCTGTCTAGTAATGAGCTGTCCTACTGAGGCAGCTCATCAACAATTTACTGTGGAAATGGAGGGATACAAGTCACCCCAGAAGAAAGTGGGAAGTGGAAATGTATTATTGTATTTCTTTGTGTTTCCTTTTATCCCCCTTTAGTTCATAGGTCTGAAATATCCAAGCTATGCTCATAAAGTATTGTCTGAGCAGCTTCTTTTATTAATAACTTGTTAAAGAAAGTGGTTTGGTTGAGGTGTAAGTTGATTAGCTCACTGGTAATTAACTGATACCTAGAAAAGTGACAAAGGATTTTGTCAAGTAAATAATGACTTGATCTTTCCTTTCCTCCTCCTTCCTGCAGTAAATGAAAGAAATATAATATTATATGAGCAGAATGTGCTTCATTTCCAGGCTAAATAGAAAACTTTGCATCTGCTTGGGGTAAACATGCCATTTTCCTAGAGATCAAGGAAAAGAATAGCAGCTGCCTTTCCCCACTGTTGGTGCAGTACAACTGAAGATATTTCAGATTTTTAGTTTTCTTTTTTTTTAACATTTGACATTTTAATATATGTGCATCTGCTTACCACTGAGACTTTGTTTGTTCCTAGTGGTTTTCTCCTTTTGTTCCAGAGATTTTTTTGAGAGTAGCAATATAAGGAAATTGCTTTTGCTGTCCATGAGACGAAGTGACAAGCAGTGCACAACTGGATGGACAGGGCTTATAGGGTATGATAAATCACCTTCCATGTTCAGACACTAACAGATCCATTACACAAAATACAGGTGATGAATGGTTTATGGGTGCTTTCTTCCATAAACTGAAAGTTATAAGAAAAGGGGAAACACTGGCAACAGCTAATTATTCCAAATCCATTCCTACTGCTGTTTTAGGATAAAAAAAGTTTCAGATCTCCCTCACAGACCAGATTAGCTTGTCTTCCAGCCAGTTTCTTGCTTCTTGACAATATTTTTCCTTCAAAATTTGCCTTAAGTAACCCTTATATCATTGGGACTTCCATTCCTGCAGTAGATGGCCACTGAGCTGTCCTTGACCAATCTCTGATCACAAGAGAGCTGGGCAGGGACTTTTGACAGGGGCATGCAGTGATAGGACAAAGGGAGATGGTTTTAAACTGGAAGAGGGTAGGCTTAAATGCATAGTAAGATGAAATTCTTTAATGTGAGGGTGGGGAGGCACTGGAACAGGTTCCTCAGAGAAGCTGTGGATACCCCATCCCTGCAATTGTTCAAGGCAGTATGGAGGGGGCTTTGAGAAACCTGGTCTAGTGGAAGGTGACCCTGTCTCCCATGGCACCGGGGTGTTGGAACAAGATAATCTTTAAGGTCCTTCCAACTGTAACCATTCTATGATTCTGTGATCATACACTCAAACTGGTATGACTGGGAAGGACAGAGACACACCAGGAGTTCACACCTGAAATTAGTGATACCAGAAACTATAACAGTATGAATGTAGATGGGAGAAGGCCTCAGCTTGAAGAGCCTTGGGAGGACAGGTTAGCAAAGTGATGTTGAAACCCCAAAGCTTGCTACTGATGGCCACCTGCCTGCACAAGGTAGCCGCTATCACCAGGAAATTCCTGCCTAATCCACCCAATGACTTTGAACACTGTCAAGTCACACAAAACATGAACATTCCAAAATATTTCCTGCAGGGTTGAAAACATGTTTGCTGGAAAACAACACTCTTACCTCCGTGGCACAGCAATATCATGACACTATGTATAGATCCTTACCCTAACTGCAAGCTGCTGGTGCCCTCCCTTCTCTTCCCCAAAAGGAGCTGATTGCAAGAGAGAACTAGTGATGTGTTCTTCTCCACACTCCTTCTTGTCTCCATTCATGGGAAGGGAGCTAGGATAGGAACAAGAAGAGAGGAGCACTGCTCCTGTTCTCTCCATCCAAAAAGTGCTACTGTCAAATTGTATCACAAATGGACCCAGTGCTGCCTGTTCGAGCACTGTGGAGAGCCCGTGTTTCATGGCTCTCATCCTCCAGGATACCTCTCCTCCCAGATTTAAAATAGGGAATTTATAATTCCTCCTAAGCAGAGGTGACTCCAACGAATGGTATAACATAAAGAAGCAATAGGCTGCCCAGGGAAGTGGTGGAATCACCATCTCTGGAAGTGTTCAAAAAACCTGTGGATGTGGCACTGGGGGACATGGTTTAGTGGTGAGCGTGGTGGTGGTAGATCAACAGCTGGACTCAGCGATCTTAGCGGTTTTTTCCAACCTTAATGACTCCATGGTTCTAAGTGATATTGCTTTCCTTAAATGCGTCAATTCCAGCCAGCTGAGGTCAAAGCAAGTCCAAGAGCCAATTATGTATGCACCTTCCATGGATGCTGTGAGTACAGAAAACCTAACAGGAGCTTCACTGACCTCAAACCAGAGTTCTTTTTTTAGAAGAGATTAAGGACCTCGGATTCATGACCTTACCTAACCTCATCCAGCCAAAAAAGCCAGAAATCTAAGATTAATTCAGTTCATAAAATCATAGACATTTAGTGCCCTTGGAGATAAAACACCTGAGCACCATATGGGATCCAACACTCGATGTAGAGAAGTTCCAGTGATCCCAGGGCATCCTGCCTGGCCTTCAGCTGTTGCTCTGAAAGAATCTCCAATGACACAAAATGACAGCATTTAAGAAAGTGAACTGAGCCTGTAAAGCAGGATTCATATTGAAATTAACACACTTAAATATTGTTACAAACTTTGTGTGAGTCTCTTAATTTTGAGATCTGTATATGTAGATTAGCAGGCAGAAAAAGACAGCTTGCTATGATTTTTCCTAAAGAGACACCTGTTCACAAGTGTAAACAATGAACTGTTATGGCATTTTCTTTTGCTATTTTAAAGCACTAGAAGAATTCCAAAGCACAAAGGCAAACCAATTCCCAGACTCCTTTGAGAGTCAATGAGATTGAGGCACATGCCATTTGTGCATTTGTAAAGTCTCCTTCCCTTGATAGATTTTCATTTAATGTGTCAGCTTAAACCAGTGTACATTTACCATAGACATTTTGCAGCTGGTAAGGGCTCTGATTCCCATATAAGGGTGAATTAAGCTCTGATAAGTGGAGAGAGCTCTCTTTCCACAATTCTCCCTGTGTCAGCTGCTTCTCCCTTGGGAATGGGTGAACAGCACATTTATCCCCTCCCTTACCTTTTCAACCTTGAAAATTAGTGCAAAGTGACATGAATTTTACTTCATACTAGTACAATGGGTTGAAAGCTGCAAGTGCTTGGAGACACCTACGCAGGCTGTGTGCTTGCAGAGCGGTAACAACCAGGTGCAGAAAAGCTTCAGCTTAATCCACTGCTATAAGAAAGCAAACATCCTCATTTTGGTAAAATAGAGCCTGCTGTGGATGGTATCACCTGCCTCAGCTTTTGATTTTAAGGGTTTGAGATACAACTTGATAGACCTGAGCAGACAGGCCTTTGATGAAAAAGGGTGGAGAGGAGAAAATACCTTCCTAAAATCTGCTTTGAGGATTGGCTGTAGGACTGAACCATCCTCTGCATGAGGGAATGTTCTGTCGCTGGCAAGTTGCACCTCCTTCCCTAAATATCTGCACTCAGGAGCCCCTGTTTCCATCAATCCTTTATAACACTATTCAGGTGGTTGTATTCATATCTGAGCCCATCAGTGCTGGGTGCTCACAGCATCCACAGAGCTGCAATCCATGATGCTGTCATTCACCACCACAATCAGTTGCCAAAATGCAACAATAGCCCTGAGAATATGACTAAGAACAGCCATATTACAATTATGAATATTTATATGGCTCTAGGACATGAGTCCCCTTGATGATAATTTACAAATGCCTGACTCCATTTAACTCCAGCACAGGCATTTCTGCTTTACCTAGCAATGAGCAGGCAATCAGATCTGTTAAAGTCCATTAAAGTTTCTTGGATCAGATCTTTCTTAATGTCAGGAAACAACTTTTCTTTTTCACTCATTCAGGTGCCAATAACTTACCATGATATTACTCCAGGTGTAATTATCATTATCTCGGCACCAGTGCTTATAAAGAGCCCTCAAACGTCAGGGAACATTACAAAGAGTCTGATTCAACCTCTTATAATCCTATTTTTAGCATCTTACTCATGATATTTGCATATAAATCAATCGGATACATTACATGTTACACAGGATTGGGCTTGCAGAATCTAGAGGTGTTGATGCCCTTTTCCTGTAACCAGTATAGACTAGGCAACTCAGAAAGCTGCCAATGATGCAGTATTTAGAAACCAACCTTACAGTGAAAAGTAAGACTTTAGAGCTGAGACTAACAACTCAGGATTCCACACCTAAGATGGGGTAAATGTTATGACCCAATAAAAAAAAAGGCCTTAGAAGAGGGACAAGTTCATAAGATGCTTAGAGGGCTGGATCACATCTTCTGTGGACACAGGGTGAGAGAGTTGGGATTGTTCAGCCTGGAGAAGGCTCCAGGGAAACTGTATTGCTCCTTCCAGTACCTAAAGGGGCTCCAAGAGAGCTGGAGAGGGACTTTTGACAAGGGCATGGAGTCTTAGGACAAGGGGAAATGGTTTTGAACTGGCAGAAGGCAGACTCAGATTAGATACTAGGAGGAAATTATTTTATGTGAGGGTGGTGAGGATCGGAACAGGTTGTCCAGTTAAAGTGTGGATGTCCATCCCTGGAACTGTTCGAGGCTTTGAGCAACTTGGTCTTTTAGAAGGTGTCCCTGCATATGGTGGGGATGGCGGGTTGGAACTAGAGGATCCTTAAGATCCCTTTCAACCCAAACCCAACCCTGGGATAATTACCTGTAAAATTTGAACAGGCAATATGTAGGACAAAATTCAGTTTTATTTTTGTGACTGATATCTTTATTTTAACATTATGAGAACCAAGCAGTGAAAACATCTGCAAGATTTTATATAAATTTTATCATCCCCTTTGCACACATACACTGATTAGAGGGAGTAAGCACAATCTTCCCCAGCATATGTCTCCATAACGAGTTCTAAACAATCTACTTATTAGGTCTCAATTTTATGCAGAAATAAAACAACCAGCAGCACAAGCCATGATAAAGTGTTTGCACTGAGCAGAGGGAGATAGAAGTGTTCCTCAGGTGTCATTCCCTAAATTTACCGGATCACAAGGAGCTGAACAAGTGCCATTCTTGAATAGCAGTCTTTCCCATTGCCAAGCAAAATACTACTGGATCCACACACTAAAGTGACAGGACATATCCCTCTAGTGGTGTAAACTGACATGATTCAATTACCCACTGATCAGTTAAGCCATAAGGTTCCAGGGCAACATTAAACTGTATGGAAAGAGGATCCTTTGCCACAGGCAACCTGAGGCCACAGGAAACTACTCCATCAGCATAAAAAGCACATTTTTAGTAATACTGAAAATAAGCATTTCAGTAGCTGTTTGGTTTTTGCTATTTCAGAAACAAGACATTCCCTCCATAGGTTGTACAGATCTGACGAAGAAAACCCAACACCTGGACAGAGGTAGGTTTGATCCTTTAATCAGACAGACCACATTTAGATGTAAAGAACTTCAGGCTGTCACATTATATCCAGTGCAGTAATGGAAAGAACAAGACATAGCTCAAGCTTACAGAGGAAAAGTACTGATTTTAATATGTATTCTTCTAACAGCTGAAGCAGTCAAAGTTGGTTTTGTGGAAGTCAAGTCTACCTCTACTAAACATTTTCAGGGGGGAAAAAAAGCATCTATTATAATAGTTTGGGGCTGCCTCTTCAATACTATCCTTCTGAGTGCAGTGACTGAAAGGTTTGTCAGAGTTCAAAAGCAGAGAACGAAGCCAAAAACAAGTCAGAAGTAAATGCATATTGTGATGGAGAATACTCCAGAAACATGCCAAATAAATAAAAATTCTCTAGTGACTGAAATTAAGGCCTAGCTATGAATTTTTCTTGTATTTCTGCAGAATGAGAGCGGATGACAACCTACATTATTGGCATCTACCACATAAAACTCTTCATTAATTTATCTTGCCCAGTTTTAAAGCTAGTTTCATGTCTGATGTCTTTTTCTGGTGTGGTGGCAAATCTCATGGCCAGCATGCATGTGATGAGAAAAAAAACAAGCACCAATATTTTTAATTATTTATTTAAAGCCAATTGTAATTCAAAATTATAAAAATTGCCTACATTTTTTTCCATGTTTTTGCCATTTTTGCTCTTGGTAAGTAAATATTTATTATTTAATATTTAACTATTAGTTAATATTTAAAATATTTCATAGTTCTCAGTTTCTGAACAACTGCAATTTTGAATTTTTAATTATTTTTCTGTCAAGAACTTCTAATCTTAAAATGGTTTATCATGAGAACAAAAATCAGAGCCCTACAAACTTATTATATAAACTGAACCTTCAAAAGTCTGAAAAGCTGAAGTGCATCAAACAGGCCAGAATTGTCCTTATTGTTTACAGCCAGTTTTATGCATCTTGATCAGTCTGGTACTCTTCCAGACCCCAGTCTTGAAAGTCTAAATCTGTGGAAGTAATCTAGATCTGAAAAATATAGGAAGACAGGTCTGCATATAAAAATCCACAGGGATTTTGATAATGTTTTGACAAATTAGGTGTATTGTCATTGCCATCACTAAAATAAATTTTATTTTAGTGCTTTACAGCATGAAGAAAAGTAGTGATATATGTTAAATACATCTCTACCTGATGCTGGAAGCAATTATATACAAACAGAACTTCAGAAGGCAAGATAGTCTTCAAGGTAGATGTATACATTCTGAAACAGCAGTATTTACAGTAGGAAAGGTTTGTGTTTAGATTGGCAGTTCTTAGCTTACAGAAGGAAAGGTGAGAAGAAATAAGACATGGAAAAAGAAGTCTGTGTGTTTACATGCAGGTATATAATAAATTCTGCTGGCCAGCAGGGTGTAAGCACTGTGTACAGCCCCCAAGGTCTGCCTGAAGCTGCTCTTCAAGTCTTTGGATTGCTTTCTGAAACACAAAACACATACAGCATTATCAGGCCTTCACTGGTAAACTTTATTCTTTTCCCTTGTGTCTCGAGTCTTTCCATTTTTAGATTGTACTTGCCTCTGGATGCCAACTCTGCTTGAGAAGCACTTTGCATATTATGGGTGTAAGTATAGTATGCGTAGTAAGCACTGAGGAAACTAAATAAGGCATCAGAGGAGAGGAAAACCCCCATTTAGCAGGCAGTGCTATAAAAAAACTCCTTCCTTCTCCCAGCCCACGAGTATGAGAACACTTGCCTCTTCATTGCTTTCAGGAAGAAATTCTTCAATGCAAAGGTGGTGAGGCACTAGCACAGGTTGCCCAGAAAAGCTGTGGGTGCCCCATCCCTGGGAGTGCTCAAGGCCATGTTGGACGGGGCTTTGAGCAACCTGCTCTAATGGAAGATGTCCCTGCCCATGGCAGGGGGTTGGAACTGGATGGTCCTTAAGTCCCCCTCCAACCCAAATCATTCTACGGTACTGTGAAGCTGTGTTTCAACAACACGAAAGCCGCAAGCTGCCTCGCTCGCCTTATAAACCCTCCACGAAGTCTATAAGGAAAATCGGAGTGGAAAGCTGAGGGAGGAAATCTCCTCACTGCCCCCAGACCGGCGTGAAGAGCGGGTGAGGAGAGCGCCGTGATGTTGCACGTCCTGCCTCATCCTCATAGGGACATCGCGCGGGTTCCCTGAGAACCAAGGACGCCCCGCGTCGGTGTTTCCCTACATACTTTCGCCACATGCACGTTTTTCACCACAATGTATTTCTCCGCCCCGGTTTGCTCCGTCCGCCAGGCCGCAGCCCGTCC
>VZSE01003767.1:185638-219780 GCA_013398275.1 Promerops cafer | reverse complement strand
GTGCAGCGGGCGGGAGAGGGGCCGGGGCCGGGGCCGAGCCGGGACGCGGGTGACCCGAGCACCTGCCGGCGGACGGACGGGCGCGGGGGGAGGCAGGGGAAGGTGCGGAGCGGCGGTGCACGCACAGGGTTAATATTGTAACTAGGGAACAGACGGTTAAGCACAACATCTAGAGCTCTGTAGTGAAAGTCCATCAGAAAGAGTATAATCAATCAAAACTAACCAGGACATCCCTTCATTTTATTCTCCAAGGAGATTGGGGCTGGAGGAATACAGACCAGATTACACTTTGTTTCTCTCTCTTGACAATTTTGCCTGTCTTTCCGCTTTCCCCGAATCCCATCCAATTGAGAGGTGTAGTCTAATGATCTGAAACTCTTCTATAGCGTTTGGGTCAGTGCGATAAATAATGTGATAAATAATGTAGGATTAAATTAACAGGCCAGATACCGCTCCTGAAAACTTTACCGAACCTTAAATAGCCCATTATGTGACTTTAATTTATTTTAATTTTACCGTGTTATTTGCATTTTTTTTTTCCCCTTGCCACCTCTGTTGCTGCTCTTTTGGATACACAATAGCTGGTGATCATTGTAATTTCCTAGAATTAGTTACTTCTTTGGAAACGGTCGATAGCCAAATCAATAAAATGGCTTGTAAAACTACGGAGGTATAGGTTTCAATTTGGGGGGGAGAAGAATCGCTCATTTTCCACTTCTTGTTGACGTGCCCAGCGTCTCTTTTGACTGGGGTTAACTCTGTGTGCTCCATCGGAACAGATGCCGTATAGAGCTGCTCCCTCAAGATCATTTGTTTCCTTGATGGGGGAACATTTCTGAGCAGAACATATTGGTTGCCATAGAGAAAGAAATAAAAGGAAGAACACTAGTCACATTAAGCTATATGTTTGTGCACTGGGCTTTAGATAAAAGGACCCCAGTTCAAGCCAGAGAGAACGGGGCCAAAGCAGAGCTTCTTAGCTTCACTAAAACTAGCTTTATTTTGTTTTGGACTTTTACGGTTGAAACATGTAAGCTAATTTTATTGGCTGTCGTTAATTTTATACGATACGGCTTGCTGAACAAAATCAACTTTGGGCGCGCTCCGCCTGGCGCCGGCCGGCCGCCAGGGGGCGCCCCGCGACACCCCCTCCCGCGTGCNCGCCCTGCAGCTCCCGGGGCCGGCGGGCGGGGGGACAGCAGCAGGGGCTGCCGGTTCAGGGGCCGCCCCAAAGTGTCCCAGGCGGTGCGGTGCCTCCAACGGACCCGAGGCCTGCGAGGGAGTGAGAGCGGTAATTAAACACAGGCACGGGCACCGCAGCTCGGGGCAACCTGGGGTGCCACGCGGGGTTTTTTTGTGGTTTTCTTTCTGTCCAAATAAGGCGCTTAAGCCTCTGGAGATACCATAAAACGACTCGGGTTTTTTCCATGATTTAATATTTAATCACTGCATTAAACCTGGAAAAGTGGCTAGTTTTCTTTTTCTTTTTTTTTTTTTTTTTCCCCTTTCATTTTTCTCTCCTTCCCCCCTCAAGCTGGCCACTCCTCCCCCCGATCCCTTCCTGACTTATCTGTGTGCGGGAGCCAGCGACAGAGGTGACGCCGGACTCCCCCCGCCTCCCGCCCTGCCCGCACCGGCCGCGCACCCGGCACAAGTTTTCGCCTGCGGGACACTTGCAGATTAACCTCAACTAAACACAACATCGACAGCGACCACAGCTTAGCTCGACACAGCTCGGGTCTCTGTCCCTTCCCGAGCACGCCTGCTCTCAGCTCCTTACTTCTTTTCTCTGCTTCCCTCCCCAAGTGACTGCAAGAGGGGACAGAACTAAGAAAATTAGTTGGTGGCTTTTAGTTTTCGGGGGTTTCTTGGTGTGTGTGTGGGGGCTGATTGTTTTTTTTTTTTTGGGTGGTATTCCTGCTCAAACACGGCTGCTTCTCACCCCCGCGCCCTCGTCCGCTGGCAGGACACTGGGCACGGGCGGACCCGCTTGGCTGCAGCATCCTGCAACGCACCTGCACGCCCGGGACGGGTGGGGAGCGGCGGCCACGGGGGCGGGAGCTTGAAGCCACTTTGTTCCCCCGTGGTGGAGCCCCAGCAGTTTCCGTGCTACAAGGAAAGTTTTATTTCTTGCCTCCATAAAGGAAAGACCAATTGGAGCCCTGGAAATCACACAGCCCATAAATATGATAGAACCTGGCAAGATGAACTCCTCGCCTAAGAGCCTAACACATAGCCAAAAAAAAAAAAAAAAAAAAAAAAATAAAATTAAAAGAAGGANTACAAAAATATATATATATATATATATAGAGAGAGAGAGAGAGAAAAGTAATCAAAGACAGAAAACGACCTACAAGAAATTACACTTTTCATTTAAAGCGTTCGTGGGTTTTCATTTGGAAAACGGAGTCAAGTCTCTCTGTGTATTGACCGCGAGGTAAAATGGTTGAGATATTTACATGAACAAAACTTTCCACCTACCGCGTTTGGCGCAATGAGCGCTAGGAATATTCCAGACTAGTAAAACACATTTCCAGAGCGCAGTTCTCCTCAGAAACGTGGTCGCTTGCCTGAGATTTGCAGTTTAGTGAACATTTCCCTCGCCTGTGAAACGGGCGAGTTTTGGAGTTGAAAGACCCCAGCAAAGATCATCATCCCGGGGTCGGGATTGAGCGGATTTCCTCCAGCTTTCCTCTGCCCCCCCTTCCCCCAATCCTCCAAGCGTAACCTGCGTTATATTTTAAACAAAACAGGATTTAGAAGCGCAGCTCCTCTGCTGTGTGCCTGCACCAGTTAGCAGCAGCAGGCGACTAGGAACCGCAAGCGAAGAGAAAAACTAACGCTAAAGCGAGCAACAAGTTAATTCGGCAAAACTAAACTTTTCTGGTTGCCTTTGGAAGAGTCCGGTCCGGCCAGGATTGCCGGCTCCATGCCTGCCATGGGACCCTAGTTGTAAGAGTGCGACAGAGTGCATTTTTTTCTCCCCCTTTTTAAAATAAATGCCAATTTTGTCCGAATGGACGCCTCTGGAAAATGGATGTAGAAGAGATACTGTCGTGGAAATAGTGAAAAGAAAGTGTTTACCGTATTTAGTATTCATTTACTTATAGTGGGAAATGATTAGGTATGTACTAATATAACCGTGGAGACCAACTGCCTAATTAGCATTTACAAATTAAAATGTTAAACATAAAGACATATTCCGTATACAGTCTGCTATATGTAAAACACATTCGTGCATAATACAGCAGTCAGCTGCAAACGTGAAGTTGACTGGCTTCCAGATATGTAGCGTTCTTGGCTAATGCGATCTGTTCTGGGTTTTTCAAGCTTACCCATACTGTAGTTCATAGTTCTTATGACCACGTTGATAGCTGCACTAGGGATATTACACTAACCAATCTGGAGAAAATAGGAAAATACACAGATTACTTTTAAAGGCTGACGTTAATAACGATAAACACAATAGACAGGCGGATCATTTATCCATACCTTTTATTCTGAAGGCTTCACTCGGAACCTTATTTATTGTTTTGAGCATAACAAAGCATTTCGGGTTCTGTAATAAATTAGAACAATAATACAGAACTGCACATGCAAAGCAAGATTCCTTTATTTCCCAGCTGCATAATTTTGATATTACCCAACGTGTCTTGCTCAGGGTTCACCTCACACGGACTGAAATGAGAGTTGCCAAATGAATGGAACAATCTATCTGTTGACTTGAGCTCAACGTAGACACATTACATATGATGGAAACCGAATGCTCCCACTGATGTTAAAATCAGAGGGATACATCGTTTCAATCCAGACCCTTGAATATGTAGATTTTTATTAATAAGAATAATTGTGCATATAGCGACATTAAAAGGGGATTTACAAGTTGGAGTCTTTTAAAAGAGACTGTGAAAACCTTAGCCCTGCTTTTATTAGACATGATATCATTCCAATTTGCGTGCTTGCCATCTCAATGGCGTTTCATATGTGATAAAAAAAAAAAAGATCCATATGCATTACGTAGATTTTCTTTTACACGCATAAAGACTGGAAGTCTTTTAGTGGATATGAGGGTGAATAATTGTGATACACCAGAAAACAGTTCGTGCAGTTTGGCAGCTCTGGTTATTATTATTAGATTTTTTGACATTTGAACTTGTCTATTGTCTGAGGAGCTCAGTGCAGATTGCAGTAGGTCAACCTTAAGGCTGCTCTTTTTGGCATTGCACACAAACATACACACGCTGTCTGTTCTCCTTGTGTGAATACAGCAGCTAGAGTTTTATCGTGCTTGTTTTTTTTTTTTTTTTTTTTTTTTTTTTTTTTTTTTTTATGCACACGTATTTATATTTATCTAATCCGCTTGGGGTTGGTTTTCACGGTCGTGTGATTAGTTTGTACGTGCCTTCATTTTACACCCATTCCTCCAATCTATATATTTGCCTGATGTTGGATACTTTTAAGTACTCAGTCGCTTTTACAGCAGTATAATTCCAGCATCACGACGTTTGATAAAGGGGACTTCAGTAGCCCTGGGATTAAATGACATATTTCCCCGCAGCTTCGCTCAACTCCATCATGACTCCTACAGTCAAAAGTTAACGTTATTCATCATCTCCTTGCATTTATTCCCTCCTCCCCTCTCTAAATTCAGCCCGCCACCCGACTTCTGAAACAATTTCTTGCCGCCTGCCAAGAGTTGGGGGGGGAGCAGTGTGGGGGGCGGAGGCTTGGACCCGAAAGCCCGCCACACCCCGCGTCCCCAGGGGCGACCCCCGCCCCGCCGGCCTTTCCGCGGGCGCGGAACGGGCCGCGGCCACGCCGAGGTCCCGGCAAACGCCCTCCCGGGAGGGGCGGCGGGAGCCACTTCTGAGAAGGAAAACTCGAAATAGGGATGGATCCCCTCGGGGTGGGAGGGGGAAGGGGAGCAGGAAAACTGGATCAAACCCGGCAGGAGAGTCAGTTTGCACTGGGAAAATCTAGAGATTGCGTCTAAATAACTTTTCCCTGGAGTGATTTGCGCGTCTTGCTCTTTCTTCTCTAGTTTGGTTGGTGTTTTAAATTGAGGGTCTTCCCTCATCTGCCAGGGTGAAGGCAGTCGGGCCGAACAGCCCATCTCTTCTTGTAGCAGTCTGTCATTTTAATATGTATCTATATAGGTATACATACATCCAGGCGTATACGTCTGGATTTGTTCCCCCCTTCACTTCCCTCTTCCCTCTTTAACAAGAGCCTGATAACGCGTTTAAGGCTTGTTATTTGAACTCTCTGATCAGCATGCAGAAATGTAATTGCAACGTTTTTCATCAGGAAAGAAAAGAAAGAGAAAAGGGGGAGGAAATCCCCCCGCTCCCCTTCACACCCTTACACACACAGACACCCAGTGCTCTGTAATCGCTGAGTCACCGTTTTGGGGGTCAGTGGGTAAACACGAAGGAGAGAGCAGCAGCTTATTGAAAACCCCGGCGCAAACCGCATCTCTCCTTATCTCCAGCCTGGAGATCCCTCCCCTCCTTCTTCCCCTGGCTTTATTACTCCGGACTTAGGAAAGAGTGGCCCAAGTGCGGCCAGAGCCGTTTTTGTGAGACTGGATGTCCTCCTCAGGCGCAGCGGGACCCGCTTTGTTCCGGCGGGGTGTAAGGAAGAAATTCAACATTAAACTGCTATTTGGGCTGCCAGGAATGGGCGTTGTTTTGTGGGCGTGAGGGGAGAAGGATGGAAAGGGGGAAACACCGGCCAGTTCACCTAGGGATGTAAAGAAAGCTTTCCCTTTCTCTGGGGTTGGGCTCTGATCTGGGCATGTTTACTTCTGTTTAAACGCTATTGTTCCTGCCAGCCTTTGACACAAACAGAAGGAGCGGGGGGGCGGAGGGGGTTGGTGGTGGCTGGAACAAAGCTGCTCAAACCCCAGCAACCCCCAAAGGCGGAGGAATACTTCTTTTTCTCCTTTTAAAAATGTATGCGACGAGTCTTTCTGTTTGACGTTGTTTTCTGGGTCCCCCCACCATCCTTGTGAGCTGAGCAGAGTGCCTGGCTCTGATTCACTTACCAGGGCCTGTTTAGAGAGGTACATGTCCCCCCAGGTAGGTGCCAGGGAGCCTCGGATGGACGGCTTCTCCAGCCCCTGGGTCTGAAGGAGACAACTTGAAATCGGTTTGTGGCAAACCCTGCAGTGGGAAAACAAAGAGGCAGAAATGTTGGGAGCCCAAGGAGGGCCTGAAACACAGAGAAGCATTGAGCTTCCCAGAGATGCTTCAGCTTCTCAGCGGGGGACAGAGCAGAATCCTTTTTGGGCTGTCTCTATGCATTTGAGGGCTGGACTGTACAGCCCACATTGAATCAGAGTCATTGTGTGTAAATGAATAAGTGCACATTGTTTTGAGATGCTGCTATTGTATTTGGGCTTGGAGGGAGGAGAAGGTTATATTTTGTGTCTGTGTGTGCGTGTGGGTCTATGTGCTTACGAAAGGTGAGTGCAGATTGCAATAGTTGCTGCTCTATTTTTGTTTGTCAAACAGGGCCCTTCTCTTGGGAGAGGGGCATGTGGCGGATCCCAGCCCAGGATTACATTAATCAAAGCATTATTTCCCCAGGGATGTGCAGCACAAATGATAGTAAATCCTAATAAAATTGGATCGCTGAGAAATTGAACGCTTAAAGTAATCTGCTCTGCCTGATAAAAACTTCAAATTTATAAGATATTATGCATCCCCACCCCCAAACACCTTAGGTATCATCACTATGTGTGTATTATACAACTATCTGTAGGAGAGAAATCACTGCTCAGTTTAGCAGACCCATCACTATTGAATATATACATAGACAAAAATGTGTTTGTATGAGCAGGCACACATATATTGCGCAGACACACACATGCACACAGTCATAAAAGAAGCTAAAACATTTATGCACATAACAATAATGACTATGGTCAATATTTTCAGGACTTTACATGCAACACCTTTGCTGCGGCAGGTGCTGTAGAAGGCTTGGACAAGGCTGTACATGGTTGTGTACCAGGACTGTAATCTTGCCTGGGGATTTAATTCTCTCTTGCTTTTTACTCACCATGGACCTCCATGATGGCACCTGTGATCTCAAGCCACTGAGCAGCTTTGCTTTATAAACATTGGACCACCAGGGTGGTATGAACATAATTTAAAAAAATATGAACGTGAGTATTTGAAGCTGAATTTAGAAAGCTTTTGAGGGGATGAGCTTCTGAAGGAAAATGTCTTGGACTGGATGGGCAGAGTTGAAAGAAGGAAAGGTGTTCCCAGGCCAGTTATTAAGCCTCATACATGCATCATACTGTGTCCACAGCCTTTCAGTACTGGGCCAGGCCACCACCTCGCTGGCATGGGCCAGCAAAGACCAGAGTAGCTGCTGGCCATTCGCTAGCTTCAGACCCTCAGTCTCTGCTACTTCCTCTGCAGAAAGAAAGTTTATTTGTAATTGCTGCTACAGGACATGACAATAAGCTCAAAGAGATCCACTGTCCAGCTAAAAAAAAAAAAAAAAAGCTTTCCCTTCCCCCCTCAAAGATCGCTGTGCTTCCATATGTGAAAGGGGCAGAAGGCATTTCCACTCACCCAGCTGAAACTCTTTGAAAGGCTGTGAGCCTCCCCCGGCGTTATAAATGCCGATCATTCCTCCTACCCTCGCCGTCCCGGGACTCTGTTACCCCCGCGGGATGTGGCCCTGCCTCGGGCCCCCGTTCGTGACTGGTCCTGCCTACTGCTTTGTGGCCGACGAGTCCCGTACTCCTCTTTGCCCCTGTCTTTTCTGGCATCGCTAGGCAGACCGAAGGCGGCTTATCCCTTTTCCTAGCGTGGGGTTTTCCTTCCCCGTCCCGGCCCCGGGGGCTTGCGGAGAAGGGCGGGCGGAGGTGGTCCCGACCCCACAGCGCCCTGCACCCTGCCCTGGCCTGCTGGTATCTGTCCTCTCTGCCTGCAGACAGGGAAGCGACGGAAGGGATTTGAGTCCTCTCCCAGCCCCGAAATGACGCAGCCCCTGTTCCAGCATCGTCTCCCGTTTGGGCTGGTTCAATTTCAGAAGCCGTCTCCCCCCNCGGGGGTTAGGGAGGCGATGACTGACGGAAGGAGGGGGGGTCCGCACCCCCTCTCTCCCCATCTGGAGCAGCCGCTGCTCCCGGGAAGGTGCAGCCCCCGCNCGCCCCGCCGGCCCCGGCCCCGCGCACCTCGATGGGCAGCACTGCCCCGCGCCGGCGCTCCCGCCGGGCTCCCGCACGACTCCCCTTGCCCTCCCCCACGCGTGTGCGAACGGTGTGGGGACCCACTCACCTCGCCACTGACGATGCCTTTCTCACCTCACCCCCCCGCCCCGAAAAAAAAAACCCAACCAACTATTTGCATAGCGTTCGGCACCCTCGCTCAGTATTTATCCCCACTTTTTTTTATGACCCGTCTACCTCCGCCCAGACCGACCCTTCTGCCCCACCCCACTCCCCCGCATCCTGGGTGCAACCGGATGACAAAAATCAAAGCTGGCTCCAATTTACCCCAGTTGTCTTCCTTTGAACATTCATAAGGTAGGTATGGTGGGATGCTGCGCTCCCACTCCCCATGTGCTCAGTGAGGTGCCTTCCTCTCCACCCTCTCCCCCCCGCTCTCCATTCCTTAATTGGCTCTATCTTGATGTGCACTTGTTTTGTTTAGCCTATTTTACCATTGCGGACGAGATAGGCAGGAAAAGGAGCGTTTGACTTGGTATGTCTCTCTGATTTTTTTTTTCCCTCTCCCTGCCTTCCGAAGTTAATTTGCATTCGAGGTCTAATTCATGTTTCAAAATCCTGCCATTTGAGGACTGTATAGGAACAGGGCATTCGTTACTATTTTTGAGGAGGAGCTTCTCCTGCATTTGCTCCTTTCTGTATAATTTCACTGTGTTCACAAGTGACAGGGATTTGCATCAGTTATTTTGCAATTTATTTTTTAAAAGAGCTGGATCAAATTTTCTTATTTTTAAAATTGCTGAGGGAGCAAATACTAGGCATTAGAAAAGGAGCATACATTATTAACAATGTTGCAAACTTAGTCACAGACTGTATAGTCATATATATGTATTAATCTGCCTTCCTTGGAGTTGGATTTCTGTCTCCTGAACATCTGATTTTGATGACAGTCAGAGAAAGTCAACTATACAAATACTAAAGTGTATTTATAGCTCCTCACATCTATTTACAGGTGATTTTACTGCTGTTTCCTACTCTTGCTCCAGCACTTAGTAATTGTTTCACTCCAGCAAGGCATTTCATAGGATTAGATGCTGCTTTACTCATTAAAGAGTTTTCAGTTTATCCAGGTGTAACTCTTATCCGCATCTCTGGAAGTAGCTATGTGGCCATGTGGACTTCATCTAAAGAATATAAAAGATAAATGGACATATAAAAAGATTGGTTTATATCCATGGTTCTTTCAGTTCTTTGGATGTGATGAAGAATGCATCTATGCTGAGGCCTTTATGGGTCCTTTAAGGACTTCTTTCACGTATTTTATTTGTATCTATAAAATGAACTTTCTTTTTGTGTGTAGTGATCACATGAATGGCATATGTTGCATAATATGCATATGAGGCCTTTCAAATATTTCTGTACGCATACAAATTTGTTTTTCACAAATGTATGTGTGTGCGTATGTATGTGTTTATACATGTGTGTGATAGAAAACATGCTGGAAGAGAAAACTGCCCAAAATAAAAAAATATTCATAAAGGAAAAGCTGTTAAGGTAGTTCACTGGGCGTTTGTATCTGGTACATTGCAAAAGTCACTTTAGTTACAGACTTTACTGTAAATACCTACATACACCCCCATCTCAGTGATGCCATAAAAATCCCTCTGTGTGTTTGGCCTTCTAGAACTAACTAAATGGGACTATGAATTATGCCGGAGAAGATGCCACTGATAAAAAAACTTATAAAATAGTAATGGAATACGGAATTTTATATAGTGCCAACAACTTTAGCACGATTCTTGGCATAAGCTATTTAGTGCAATTTTATTTGTCTGAACCAGAATGATGTTACAAAGTGAATTAATAGAACATAAGTACTGAAAAAAAGAAACAGTTCTTCCTTTGAAATATGAAGTGCCACTAACTTGAGATGAAACCTGAAAGTCAGTGAATAATATATGGGAAATATTAATATTTTAAATGTATCATATTTAAAATTGCTGTGAACTTAAACAAGATTTCATATCAAGAAAAACCAAGCAATCCATTTAGGTTCTAATCTTATATGCAACATTTTACAAATGAAGCAACTCACTAAAGAAGGAAAGTCAGGTATGTAAGCATATCTTGTTATTTTGCACATGAAATATGGTCATTATGGAATATGAATTTAATTTTGGAAATGATAAAAAGAACACTTATTTTATTTTTTCTACTACAATACAAGAAAAACATTTTTAAGTAGATGATTAATTAGATGAAATGGACTGATATGGCCCATAATACATGCATGGGCTTTTATACCTTGTGAAACCCCACCACAATGGGACCTTTATAAAAATATGAAGTCAAGTAATGCAATCATATTTTATATTTAGAATAGGAGTTGATATGATTCAGTTCAAAGTTGTGAAAAAGTGAGCCCTCTGGCACTTGGTATTAGATTATTTTAAAATTACTCCTTCAAGTAAAGTTAGTAGAAAGACTGTACCACGGTTGAAGCCGAGCACTGAAGCTCAGGGACAAAGTGGGTGCTGCTGCTTGCCTTGCCATCCGTTTAAGTGCAGACAAGGTGTTACCCTTGGTCTTCTCCTTAGTTCAAGGTCTATTGGTTCCAGTATTTCACTGCCCTCCAACGAGCAGGTACAGCTCAGCCTCTGGGAGCCAAACCTGTGCTGCTCAAGATGGGCCAAATCTTGCTTGTCCCATTCATTGAAGCCATGTGGACTTTTGTTTGATTTGAATGAGCAGGATCTTGCTCTCATTCTGCTCCCTGAAGTATTTCCATTAGACCTAAATGTCAATGGAGAGATTATTTTTGCATTTATTTGATGTGAATGGAGTTAGGTCTAAAAGCCACATCGATCTTGCCCTTATGCCTTAGCTGTCTAAGGGTTGCATCCTATGCACTTTGACTAGTGAATCAGGCCAGCAATAATTGTGGTCACTACATACTGATACATAGAACACGCATTACTGGGCATTTTGAATGACCAAAAAAACCCCATGCCCATGTCTTTGCATCAGTGGGAAGTGCTGGATGTGTATGAGCTTAGTGGAAAGGGCAGTTGTGTGTTCTGGGAAAGACTTAAGGCTGCCATGAGGACTGTCAGCACTTGTGAGGTGTTTTGTTGAAGGACAGCAAAAGTCTGGTTGGTCTGTAGACTAGCTCCCACATAGCCAGTTGCTCCCACTATGAGCTAGTTGCAGGTGCCACAGAAGAAGACAGGGTGATGATGGTGGGGATGGGACACAGTTGTCACTTGCTACACAAGAGGATCTTTTTCTGTCCAGTTTTGGCCAAAGCTCTGGGACATTTGCTACGGTTCTCTTAATTATCTCTCCTTAATTCCAGTAGCTTGTGTTTTCATTACAAATGCCCAGTGTCCTTTGGAAACTCACTCTGGGTATTTTAAATTCAGAATAATTGTGATGAGAAAAAAAACATGCTTTTCCTTTTTAAGCAGTTTTACTATTTAATCACAGTTTGTTTAAATATGCATTTCTCTGCTGTGAAATAACCTTTCTTTCCACATTTATGTGCACAATCCTAACTCATAGCAGAAAAAATCATTTTAAAACACTGTGTCATGCTTATAGGATAATTATTAATCTTGTCAGAATAAAAAGCATACTAAAAGTATTCTATACAAAGGTTTGTACCTCAACATTTTTGAGAGTTTTTTTTTAAGGTAATCAGAGATGTCATAACAGGAGGAGAAACCATACGATATATAGCATGTAATACAAGTATAAGACTCCTAGAGGACTATTTAGAAATACACAAAGCTTATTTTTCCTCCTTTTGGTTAGCAGACTACTTGATGAAAAGGTATGTTTTTATTTTTATTCCTGCTTATATCTTACAGTTCTATGAAGGTGGTGGGAAACTACAAATTCCAGAGTTTAGTAGTTATATATGATATAAAACTAAGGAAGAAAAATGTTCATGATACATATCTGGAGGGATAAATACACAATAATCATGCAATCTGATAACAGAAAGAATAACTATTTGACTATAAACCCAATGTTAAATGCAAAAAAGGTAATATTGTCCTGGTGAGAAATAGAGCAAATAAAATGATACGACAAAAATACACTTACGAATCTTTCTCTATGTTTAGAAGTTTTCCAGTTGAATTTTCCTTTTTAATAATTTGTGACCATTGAGATATGGTTAGTGAAAAAGCCAGTCAAAACTTTTGTCTTGATTTTCCTATGCCATATCTACAAATCCAAAAATGCCACTTGTAGTAACTGCATATGATGTTAGGAGGGCGATTTTGCTGCTTGTTTGCTTGGGTTTTGCTTGAGACTTGATTTTACATACCCTGACTCATGCTGAAATTTTTGGTGCACGTGAGCAGTGTTTGTAGGGTTATCTACTTATTTTGTGCAAGAAGGACAGCTTTTTCATACTGGGGAATCCAATAGGCACAGAAAAGGGATACTGTGGGAAAGCGACTATTTTTCAAGGGCATTGGGCATTTATTCCTTCATTTGACCTCAGTGAGAACTGTGAAAACTCAGTATTAAAAAAAAAGTGTCCATTTTTCTTTAGAAAGTCAAGTGTCAACATGGAAATCTGATTTGTGTATTTCTGGCTATAATAAATGGTCAAATTCTATAGCTGGAAATGTCTGTTTTTATTTTTGTGTGGATTTAGCATCAGCCATACGTATATCAAATACAAACGTACCTTTCCTCATGTGATAACTCTTTGCTTTGCCTTTTTGTTCTAAGAGGTAGAAAAAATTATTAAACCACTGCTGCGCTGAAAAAAATCCCCAGACAGAAACAATAGAAATTATTTTTCACTACTCAGTTAAGAAAATAAGAAGTCTGTAATCTGCAGAGGGTGAATTAAGATTTTATATGCTGCTGATTTGCCTTTCTGAAATTAGGATCCTTGTACTGAATTCTTTCAGCTGTTTTTATTACTATTAGGAAAGAATAAGATGCAGATTTCTAACACCTGTTAGAGGGACAGCTTTTTGCACTGTGACACTCTGAAACCCAAGGAAAATACAGCAAACTTTTCGAGGAGCCACCAGTCGCTGGGGAGAGAAGAGTACCCTTACACACTTCTGTGCCAGTGAATGCTGTAGCAGGTTGTGTGCACCTGGGGCTATGGGTTTTCTTTTCAGAAGAGGAGTAGCAGAAGAACTAAAACCCATGACTAGTTATTGCTCAAAGTCCCCTTAGTGCAGCACTGTCAAGTTTTGGGATCAGTTTTGGCTGGAAGGTATTGAGCTGCAGTTGGGAAAGGAGCCTAATCCAAAGCTCTGTGCACCCCTGTGCCCACACTCAGGGAATAATTCCTTTGTCTGCAAGTGGTGGTTGAAGCCATGACCCTCCTCCCAGCAATGCCCAGGACAAGCTGGGCCCATGGCCTCCAGCAGGAGCTGTGGTCTCTGGGATAGGAGGGGAGCACCGCTTTGTTGTGTGGAACCCATAAGGACAGGGCTTCCCTCCGCATCCCGACGCCAACTTTGCGCTTTGGTTTCATCTCTAATATCTCTATTAGGGTGTTTTAAATTTTAAATTCTGGCTTCATTTAGAAACGATTGGGCTGTGCTCAGCACAGGCTGTCTTGATAGATTTGAAATTCCTGGGAAACCTCAATACTGGCATTTTCTAAACACAGTAAGCAAAGCACACTGGAATATTAATACGTGAAACATTTTAAAGGAGCAACATCACCTTGTAATTTTGTCTGTTAAAACATATCGGTTAGGGGCAGCTTGGGGGAGTTGCAGTAAAGCCACAAGTGTTCTTCACAATTTAAAGCTTCTGCATTTTAATTTTTTTTTTTTTTTTTTCCTGCCACTGTAAAAGATGCCTGGAGACAATGGGGCTGTGACACTTAGCAACAGGTTATCCTCACCGTGCAGGGAGCACCATAAAAACCACAAAATGGACACACAGAATAAAATACAACACCTGCTCTCCTGCTTCCCAGTTTCTCTACTTTCTGGTGTTAGAGTAGTTATATTACATCAGCAGTGGGTAAAAAGAAAAAAGCCCAGCCAAACAGATGGAAATGTCATCTCTAAACTGACAGAGCCTCAGCAAATTTGCTTGAAGAACTATCTCAAAAAACATAATAATAATAATAATGATAATAATAAAACATTCTACACTGTTCTGGACTTTATTTATTTAAACACAAATTTATGGAGCTGCTCACACATTAAAATTTGAGAGTTTGTTACTGCAGTGGATTTGGTGTACTTTTCACCATTTAATGGGCTACAGTGAAACAAAGGAGGATATGAATATAGGGCAGCTGGTATTTAGATTTGGGTGGCACTTTCACTTGTTGTAAATGTCTTTTAAAAAAACTATTTTCCTTCTATCATGCTATTGAATTGTATAAGATGCTAATATAGAAAAGCTGGAATTATTTAATTAGTTTAATTATTTTAACCAAAATTAGGAGTGTTTTTTGTAGTATATTTCTTATATTTCTCATTGCCAACCTCTTGACTGATAAGGAATTCTTAGGTCCAGGCTAAACTCACCCATGGGGTAGAATGGGCTGTTAGAGAGTGAGATGATAGATGGATCTATTCCTCACCTTCCAAACCCAGTTTCTTTATAAAGCAGTGGAAAGCAAACCTTTTCATAGAGCCTCAAAAAGCAAGTTCAAGAACAACACTACTATCACACCTTTCACGGTATTTTTTTCAGGCATCTGCCCCTGATTTTAATCCAAAGGAGCTGCTTTTGGAACTGGTGTGTCCGGCTTTGGTGTTTGCCTGCTAAGGAAGAGGTATGCCCTTTGTCCCTCACCTGCAGATAGCTTGGATGCTTTTACTTTACCGAGGCAAGCACTTCCCAGTGGGCTGCATTCAGAAAGTGCTTTTCATAGCATTAGTACAGAACCAAGTTACAAAAGAATATTAATCTAATACATTCCAAAATTCAAATATGTGTGATTAATAAGCATTATTATCTATAAATAAGGCTCTAATGATACTTTGGCAGTGTTGTAAACACAAGAATCAGTAGCAATTATTGTCATTATTGTTCTGCAAGTACCTTCCATGAATACCAAATGGATATTACTGTCCAGCTCCTTGGCACATTGAAATCCTGTAAAGAACAGTTGTCAGTCAGTAAGGCCTGGCCGGCTGCTGTTAACTACATTTCTGTAAAATGTAGTGTACCTAAAGACAAAGCTGACGAGTTATTGAAAGCAAGATGACTGACTAAAAATTTATTCTTTGTCCTTTGCAACACCCAAAATTATGTCAAATACAGCCTATGAGAAAGTTTTCCCATCCTGTGAGATGAACTGTTTGTGTGATGGCTGTGATTAAAAATGGAAATGGACTCTCTGCCAAAAACCCTGCCCTTCTTTGTGTGAAACACACAAAGGTGAGGATGTCCCAGCTGAAAGGTGGTGTGTGAATAATGACAACATCCCCCCACCCCCCAGCTGTAAGAGGTAACCCAGGACTAATTTTCAAGGACACAGGATGAAAGGGGTCTTAATCCTTGTCACATTTACCTCTCCCCAGTTTGTACAGGTCCTGTAGACTGGAGTCACGCTGGTGGCCAGGTCCCACTCTCTGTGACACCCCCACTCGCCCGCCTTTGGCAATCTCACCTCCCTCACCAAACCTTGCTGCTTTAGACGGCGCCAGCCAACAGCAGCATTTTGTGGTGGGTGTTATGTTGTTCTTCGGATGCCAGGGTGTCATCGCGAGCGGGAACAGTGTGGGTCTGACTCTCTGAATATGCAGAAAGAAAAAGTAAAAAAAAAAAAACCCAACCAAACCCCAAACAGTAAGATTTACTTTCCAAATGTGTTCAATTCTTCTTTCCTCTCCTTGATATTTGGGGCGTGCAGCACCCTATACCATGTGGTTTAACATTTTGTTCTCTATTTGTAGGTCAACATTTCCATGATTAAACTTCATCCTTTATTCAGCCTGTTCTGGCTAGGCTTTGCAGCACATGTGATATAAGCTGTTTTCACAGCTAGTAGGCCAAATCTTACTCTGAATAAGGGAGCCAAACATATGTGACTGAGTCAGACACTTAAATCAACTCCTTGGTAAATGGGAGATAACTCCAGGTGCAGTGATGAACACTGAGAACCAAAAAAGTGGGAAGGGTGGCCAGCGTTCCTCTGTGTAGGAAAGGAGACATCCTATGCACACAGGCAGTGAAATCATAGCCCTACCCAAATTTTGCTCTCCCACATTTGCCTGAGGATACAGAGACCTGTTTACTGAAGTAATTGGGAATTTTTCCCTTCAGGGTCAGGCCAGCCTGGGGTAGGCTCAGCTGCAGCTGGGCATGGAACAGGCTGTGCAGGAGGGGGACAAGGCAGCCGGAAGCAAGCCCACCTTACATTTGTGGCACACGCAAGAAGGTTGCTGGGGGAACATGGAGCACTTCACCTACAGCATTATGTTTCTTTCACTTGCCCTCCCTTCATCTCCCTTACCTATCTCATTTACGAACCAAGGCTGGTGGCTCTTCTTTTGCTTGGTGGCATGTATCAGTTGCTCTAAGTCCACAAAGTTGGACTGGGAAACCTACCCACTTAAATCAGTGGAACAATTCCCAGAAGAACTGGCCATCCAGAGTGAGTTTGACCCACCAGGAACCCTTGGTGCAGAGGATTTTTGTTAAAGGACACTGGCTATGTGGCCAGCAGCCCTCCTCCTGTCCTTCTTTGATGTTGCCTGGTAATTCTGTTAAGTTATGGGAAGCCTACAAGGCTCTCCAGGCACAAACAGAAGTGCCAGAGGAGCAAGGGATGTTATAAATGATCTAGACCTGCTGTGTGGTTGCTATGTGATGTTCCTACCTTCACCAGGGCTGGATTGGTCAGGGCTGTTGGGTTGCTACACAGCAAGTACCAGAGTGAATAGCAAGAGAGCTCCTGCAGGAGGTCCAGAGAGGACCTATTTTCCTCAAATGGACATGGCTGTACCCATAATATTATAGCGAGAGGACTGTGCTTCATCTATAATTTGGTGATGAACTGCAGCATCACAGAAAGGAATTGACAATGAACCATTTCTGTCAGGAACAAGCACTTCCAGAGTTACACTGCGGCTGCCTCCCTCAGCTAAAGAAAATACAGGCAACATAGCAGGACTTACAGTGACTTTTGCTTTTATTTTTTGTTTTGTTTTGGGTTTTTTTTGTTTTAATGTCACCCATTCTTTAAGTTTTGTTCATTTGCTTAGGCTTTTTTTCCAATAGCTTTTTTTTTCCTTTAGGAAAAAATCATATCCTGCCCAAAACTAAATCTGCTTGCTAAATCTTCAGTGAAAAAGGTCAAATGGTGACTACTGTGGCTTTGTGAGTACTGTGTTATTTATAGTTTAGAAAGTCCTGTCCTGATAAGACACATAGTAGACAACACATATAAGATGAAGTTTATGCACTAGTCTGAGATTTTGAGGACCTGCCTCATGGCTGGGCAAATCTCTGGGCATTCATGCGGGCATCTGATCCACTTTCCTGCCATTACATTGGGAACAAAAGCCTGCTGGCTACAAGATGTTACAGAGGACTTAGTAGAAGGCAGGTGTCTTCAGTACTTGTCATACATTTAGGGGATGCTGTACTGAATGAGGCACAGAAGTAGATGATCTGGTCTGGTATTCCCTGGGGACATGGAATGGTGCAAGGCAGGGGTAGGATGAACTGCACACTCCTGGAAAGCAAGAGGGGGAGTACCATGATTCTGCCCTCACTGGAGTGAAAGTTAATCAAGAATATGCTGGAATAAATCCCTATGTGCATCAAATATACATCAGTATCAAATTAATGGAAAGGAGAAGGGAATTTAGGACAGCTAAGATCTGCTGATAGGGTCAGGTGACCTCCCTGTCCTCGGGTCTACATTTTGGAAACACAAATTGTACTTTAGTTTCACTTTTAAATGTGTAAGCCAAATTGTGGTGCTTACAGAGAGCAAGAAGATTGGAAGAAGATGGGAAAGTCCTGTAATCAGGGAGTGAGAGGATTGTAGCATGGTATGGTGATGTGAAGTTGAGCAAAAGAAAACTAGAAATTTTCTCTCCAGTTATTTAGACAAAAGAAGTTAAATCTCCATTTTCTTATGCTTAAATAACAGTCTCCCTCTTCCATGGTATAAAAGATCCCAAGATCATGCAGGAATGAATTAAGACTGTGGTAACAGACATAATTTCAAGTTAATGAAGAGACAGTATGTTTTGTATTATCTTTTCTCTTGTTTTTGATTGCCGTTTTTGGGGGGTTGATATTACTGTAAGTAAATACATTTGTCTTTTGTTTCATTTTCCCCCTGTGACCTATTTCATTTAATTAGAAGGAAATGCATAATAGGAAATGAGTATCATCACACTGGGCTTCATCCAAAGCCCGTGAAATCATCAGGAATCTTTCTCGGGCTTTTCACTATCACTGGGTCCAGCTCAGCAGAAAAGAGGGGCTATTTCCACCTTATCTGGAAGAATGTGTGCTGTCAGTGTAAAAATATCACAGTTCTTATTTTAAGGTCTGGCCCCCATACTAGGGAAGGATTTTGCTACTGCATGTGCCTGTCTGTGCCACATGTTTCACATCTGTGGCAGCCCGTTAAAGGATAAAGGTTCCTAAAACTTTAACTCTGAATATACATATAAAAAGAAGATACAAATTAAGGAAAGGATAAAAGATATTGATGGAAGTACAGGAGATGCTCTTTAACATGCATATTATTGACTCAATAGATTGTTACGGCTTCAGAGCTATTAGGGTCTGCTGTGTCAATGTGTACTTAGGGACTGTTTAATATGCAGATGGTTGACATGACAGACTGGAGCCATTACAGTCTATCATGTCAGGGGGGATACATGAATACGCACTTTGCCAACACCGTAAAAAGTCCCTTTAAAATGCAGTAGCTGTTTTTTACAATAATTTAATAGGTTTGGTTCTTTGGATGCCCAGAGACTTGAGAGTCTGGATTTATCAGCAACAAAATTTATTTCCAAATTAAGTAATTTTCCATTTGGAATGTGCAGTCTGGAGGACAGGGTGTAATCTCAGATACACAGCTCCTATCAAATCTCATAAAATTAGCTACTGCACTTGTGCGTGTGTAGAAGAGATCAGAATCTATCTGTCGGCATGTGTCTTTTTGAAGAATATAGTTTTGTCTTTTTGAGGGGTAAGGGAGAATGTCGTCTCATTTTTCATTCAAATAATCTTCAGTAGCAATTAAATAGCTTATGCTACCTAAGAGATCAGTTATTACAAGATAAGCAGCATGACAGTTTGGAAAACTGAATAAGTCTTTGATTATTTACTAAGTTTTGATATCTGCTATTTGCCTCAAAATGCTAAAAAGTGAAGTATAAGATACAAACATGAAAGGCTTATTTGATCATCATAAGGAAAGGAATCAGTAGTTTTGCTTTTCTTTTCCTCAACAACTTATTTTTTATTAAAATAGCAAAGCCAAGTGTTGTGTTTAATAAGATATATTTTTTTCATTTGAATATCAAATGGAAAAATACAATTAAAATATTTCTGCTTTTACATTAATCGTAGGCTATATTTCAGCAATGCATATATCTAAGAAGCTCAGCATACACATTTGGTATATATTAGATGCTTCTAACAGATGCCCAGACCTCTTCCCCTGATTTTTAATGTTCTTTTTTATGGCAGTGATCCAGGGACATTTTAATTTGCAAGCCTGTGAACTTGGAAATAATACTTGTAGTGGGGCATTATGTCTAGTCCATTCCCTCTAAGTTTATTGTCCTGTGTCACCTAGCTCTGATTTTAGCTGATTTGCTGAACTGAGTTGCATGGTGCAATTCCAGCACAAAATTCACTGAGCAAAAGCACTCTGCCTTGCAAATAATAGTAATTGTGCAATATTATAAAGGTCTTTCCTCTTATCTGTGGGAGAGTTGGAGGACAAATCCTACAAAAATGTGCATTTTTAGGCAAATGTGATGCCTGATTTCTGACAGCTCCTTTTACTGCCTCGTGCTAACAGGGAGACCGTGGGGGCAGTCTGGATGTGGTGGTGATGGGTAGGGCAAGTGCCAGGAGGCAGAAGGTGCAGAGAGCACATTTCCCGTAACCTGTTACACAAGTGCTCCTGGGTCTTCTGTGAGATTTCTGCAATGATGTAGGAAAGCCAGGAAAAGCTTAGGGAAAAAGAGAGGTCTGGAAAAGCCCAGGAGGTGGCTTCTTCTTACACCTGAATTCACCCTGTGCTCATGGAGAGGTCCCTAGTGGGACATACCTCTCCCTGATGCTGAATTACCTCTGCAACAAGGGAGGACCAAGCAGCAGCAGCCTGAGCTGCAGGAAAATGTATTGTAGTTTCAAACTGCATCAGTACCTGTGAAAAAGGTGAGCTTTGTTCCCTCCCCAGCTCTGGCATGGTGGGCACACCCTTGTGGCAGTGGGTTGTGACCATGGCTGTGGGAGTGGCAGCTCCCACAGCCCTTCTGCCTCCACCTCTGGCCTCATGTGGCTCTCCAGGCCTCTCTGCCCTTCCCCTTCCGTGCTGCAGCCCTGGAAGTTCCCTCTCTGTGTTACCCACGTACAGGGAAACATTGTCAGCTGAAAGAGGCACGTATGAAGGCACGATGTGAAGCACTGTGTTACCTGGTGCTAATCAATAAAGCAAAAATGTAGCTTTTTGACAGCACTTGTAATTTTGACTATTGCAATGGTGTGCCATTTCTTTGAATGCAGTACGCTTCTGTGCCCCATTAAAGCATGGCTGGCATCGCTTTCAACTATTCACAAATGCTGAGATGTTGAAAAATGTAACATTTACAAAAGATACATCTGGTGTATATTTACAAGGCTCAGGAATCATTTAAATAGTGCCTGTGCCATCACCATATTAGGAGAAAAGTTAGTCCCAGCCGCATATGTGAAATCAGTAGTCAAATGTGTGCTGGTTGAAAGTCCATTCCTATGATATGGTATTTTGGGGCATTAAATGTGAAAATGCCAAACTGGGTATAATGCTCAAATTAGATAAATATAGACCTGCATAAAATATGTGATAACTACCTATAGGCACCTGTTTAAACAGTGTGGTCAGAAGAGGACTATGGATTTTGAGGGATAAATGCTTAAATTTTTTTCAAAGTAAAGCACAATCTTTGGCTTCTCATTGTGAGGTGTCATTGTACCTTTATTCCTGTTCTTCAGTGAGAATTGTAAGACCTACCTTGGAATCGAGGAAAAAGCTATTGAACAGCTTCCTTTATATCACATAACATGTCAAGGACAAAAAGGTGTTTGTCTCCTCCTGCCAGTGCAATACCACTTAAGTTACATTTGTAAACTATTTTTTAATTAATGCGATGGGTCATGTTTTCACCACACTAAGGCAGGAAATTCAAGGTAAACCAGATACTCCCTTTCTCAGTCACACAAACATGAATTAAGCATGTAGCATCAGACTTAATTTCAATTTCTAGGTCTGTAATTGAATCTAGCTCAATGTGAACTCTTTTCTTCTGCACCATCACATTGATATCTGGATGTTAGTGACATTATTTAAAGCAACAAATCAACCTATAGGACTGTGTTCAACTATATGTCGTTTGACAGTAAATGGAATAAAAAATGTTACTTTTCTCTAGGGGCAGATTTGTTAAAGGGTTTTCATCTTTTGTCAAGATATTTAATCTTGGAACGTTACAAAAAAAATGCACAGTTTGTACAAGTGCAGATTTCTGCATGCACAGTTTGCCTGATTGCTAATTTGGCTGAACACACTTAGCTGTAACACACACAAATGAGAGAGGAAAGAAAATTTTTACATATATCCTTCTGAGTCAAGTGTGAGTCGCTGGACTCTAAGGGAAGCAGGTATCCACTTTTGGGGCTGAAGGCTGTCACTCTGGATCACCCTGTACATCAGTCTCACTTCATGCATGCCAATGAGAACAAATCCTAACAATGAGCTGTTGAGTGATGCCAGCAGAAATGAATGTTTCTGAAAGCTTCAGGGTTTTGGAGAAAGCAGCTGAAGCCAAGTCTGTGACACTCACCACTGCTGCCTAACTGAAGGAGAGCAAGATTTTGGCACAAGCCTCCCATGTAATGGACAGATTTGAGCACACCTTTGTTTTCCAACAGGCTGAGTAAAGCTGGTATGGGACTACAGAATTAAGCCAAAATGCCCAACCATGTTATTTCCTCGGAGGGGCTCACTAAAGAACAAGTTCAACTAAATTATTAGCGCTACTAGTAATTGTTATTATTAATTCCTTTCGGTAAGCCTGTCCCTCCATCACAGTAGCAATCACATGCTGGGATGTCTACTGCTTAGGACATCATACTCCTTTGGAAGTGGATGCTTGTTTAATTGATAGATTGCAAAGAACGTCTGACCTATTGCCTTTTCATGTTTTGCTTTGTTTCAATTGCCTGGACTCTCACAGCTCCTTAGTAGCTTTTCTGATCCATCATGTCAGGCTGGCAGCTGTGCCTCTGCACTGAGCCTGCCTGCCCACCTTGAGCCAGATTTCACTCTCAGATGCTTGGCATACCCTCCTCCCTCACTGTTCTCTCACTGGAGAGCTGATTTTGCCTTCACTTCTATTAAATGGCTTGGTTTTAATGGGAACAACTGCTTTCTCCCATGGGTCCTCAATCCAGGGCTCTAGGTGTGCAAGGACAGAGGAGCAGGGCACGTTCCCAGATGTCCCTAGGTGTGTGCTACGCATGTGGGATCAGGCTCCTGCGTGACATCTGCAGACTGAGCCCTCTACTCCTCCCAGTGAATGGTCCCACTCAGAACCATGGACATTTTAATTTGGAGATGTTTTCCCTGGGCTGTGTAAATTTTTCCCTCACTGTGGACTCCCCAGTTCTCTCTAGCCTAATTTCCCTGGGTCATGCAGGCCCACAAAGGATGGCATCTCAAATGAATAAACTCCATTTTTCATCAGTCCACCTGAAAAATTGTCCTCAGAGGTTTCCACCTCCTCCTCAACATCAGGAAAAAATGGCTGAAATTTTACAAGCAGATTTTTCAAGAAGGAACAGATTTTTTTTTTACAGCCAAGCTGTATAATAGGTGTTTTTGAGAGGTCGTTAACTTCAACTGTGTAGTCAGAAACAGTGTCACACCCCACACTGCATCCATCGTTAAGCAATTAAGTTACTGATGGGCTTTTACATTTATTTACCTTGATGGAAAGATATGTTTACTGAACCTGAGTACAAATCAACATGAGGAGGTGGAAGTTCAGAGTAAATTTGACTAATGATGTTGTGTTTTCATCCTTAAAAGAAAGGAAAAAACCTCTCTGCTTTTGATGCTATTTTATCTTCATTGGAAGGGATCCGAAATGATCCCAACTGTCATGTGAGCGCTCAGTTAGGCTTAGATCCTCTTTGATTGCAGCTGAACATCTCTCTCTGTTGGCTCATACCTTTCCTTATATGAATACAGCATACAGCACTTCAGGTTGTTTATTGAACAGCACTTTAACTCTTCCTCTGTGAATCTTGTGATTATATCTTTAAGCAAAATTCGAGCTGTGGCCACCTTTGCCTGAGGAGATGTTAATGTGGCCTCATTGGTGATGTGGAGGAAGAATTTCCTTTTGCTTTCACAGTAACTTCTGAAATACAAATAAGAAATATTTTTTTCATGAAAATTAATTCTCTCTCATTTTTTTCAGGCCCACTCTTTTCTCCAGTCTTGGTATGTGGATTTCTCTCTCTCCAAGTAATTCCTTAGCATACCCTTGAATGGCATCTACCACACGTGAGCATCCTCCACAGTCTCTAAGATACTTTTGTTGTTTTTCTTCTTTGAACATTTGTTTTTTTGAGATGACATTGACAGACATGAGGCCTAAGTCTGGAGATGTTCTGTGGGTAGAACTCACATTTATTTCAGTATGTCGAGCAGTTTTAGGATCTGATCCATATTGAAGACTAGCATGGTGTAATGAGGCCTGGGCATATACAACAATATGTATTCTAACACAGCTCACTCAAAACAAATATGTTCCCTTCTCTTCGGCTGGTATAAACAAACAATCTCCATTGTGTTCTGCATGGCTCTGCTGCGCCGCCTTGCACATGGCAAGAGCTTGGCTTCCCTGTTCACAAAAACAGCATCTCCTTTCTGCAACATGGAGCTTCCCAGTGTGTGCCCAGACAGACCTATAGCTTAGGACACTGGTCCTAAAAACTGATAGTTGGTCTGGTGTTAAGTCCTAAGTGTATTATGAGGGAATTTTTCTTGCGACAGATATACTTACACGGGGTCTTGTTTCTGAGTCCTGTGCACTTCAGTCAGACAATACTGACTCTGGATTCCACAGCTGGAAAGCAGAGAATCAGTGTAATAGTTGTTGCAAGATCCTCTCACACGGACCCACAAAATCTTCTCCTCTGATATCTAAATTTCCTTGCAATAAAAATCGTCAGCTTTGTGAAAAATTCGTGATGATTTGAGGTGGAAACATTAGCAGGGGTGAGTTCAAAACTCATGTGTGAGACCCATTGTCTGTGTGAAGCAGAGTGAGTTTGAGCCCAGGTGTTCCTTCTGTGATTGAACTCAGACTTTTATGCCATTTTGCAAAGCCATTACCCTCTCCTGTAACTTGTGCTGGAAGCGGAGTGAGCTGTTTTGGCACTGAAATGATTTCATTGTTAGGCTAAGTGTTACACAGATGGCATTCTTAAATGTAAAATTCTTTTTATGATTCTTTCTATTTCATATTTATTTCATTAGATCATTATTTATGTTAAAGAGTCACTATTAATCTGAAACGTGCTCAGCTTGAAAGAAAACGTTGAGAGGAGTTTCAGGTATCTGATCCTCAATCCTTTAGTTTTTGTGTTTTGCGTTTTCCTACTTAAAATGGTTTTTTCTGTCTCTAGGTGCTATGTGACAGATCCACACAAACAACAGAGGGGAAAGAGCCTCACTTAACTGATTAGAGGAGAGAAGCAGTGAAAGGGAATATGCACAAAGCACTGCCAAATTCACAGAGCAAAGGAAAGATAAAAAATAGAATAATTTCACCGGCCTTTTTTTTTTTCCCTCCATAGAGTAATGTAAGGTATTTCTTATACTAGCATCAGGGAAACAATTTTCAGACAAAAATGTGATTTCTTAATTAAGGATCTCTAATTCAAAATATATTTATTTAATAAAGAGTAATTATGATAGCAGCAACTACTCATTCATATAAATAATTCATTCAGAAGTAAACCATATCAACATATTAGCATTTATTTTTCCATTTAATAGACTGTGATTTAAAATAAATCTAAATCATCGTAATCATTCAGCTCCATATGCTGGGAAAGAAAAAGTCACCTTAAACCAGATGCATATTGTGAAAAAAAAGGAAGAAAAAGAAAAAGAGGAAGACAAGTTGTTCTAAAGAAACAGCATATGGGAGAAAATCTTAAGCCTCAGTAAAGATGCTCTGCTTTGTAGATGGCAATTTAGTTTTAAACTGAAAGAGGGTTTGTTTAGATTAGATATTAGGAAGAAATCCTTCACTAAGAAGCTGGTGAGGCACTGGAACAGATTGTCCAGAGAAGCTGTGGATACTCCATCCCTGGAATTGTTTAAGGCCAAGTTAGATGGGACTTTGAGCAACCTGGTCTAGTGCAAAATGTACCTGAGCATGGCAGAGGGGTTGGACTAGATGGTCTTTGAAGTCCCTTCCAACCCAAACAATTCTGTGATTCTATAATTCTGTAATAACTATGATTCTATGATACCGAGGCTGAGTTATGCCAAACAAGATTCTGGTCAATAATTTTCAAGAACTAGGAGTCAAATACTGATTTCTTTCTTTTAGAAAATATATATATTAAAAAAAAAGGATTTCTCTCAGTTTTAATCAGGAAAAGGCAATAAATGTGATCAAGAAAATTCTAGTTCAAAGATGTTCATGTATGGAAACAATAGGCTGTTTGCAAGTCCTTATATATGGAAACAATAGGCTGTTTACAAGTTCCTAGTTGGCTCTGCATGTGTACCTGCTTTTGTGCTTGGAGCTGCATTTATTTTTCCTGTTGCTAATTACACAGCCAATCCCTCTCCTAACTTGTATCCTTAACTACCCACGTCATTTTGTCAGCTGACAGCTCTTTTCAGCTCCCTAACACACACCCCTGATGCAAGCTCTGTTAAAAACCTTTCTTTCTGTCACCTGTCTGAGGTCCAGAGAGTGGCGTTTGGAGCCTGTGGATCAGGGTTGTACTTTGAAATTTTTTTTACCTTTGACATACCAACAAAGTAACAAAGGGCTCCAGCCCTGGTCAGCGTGTGCTTCCCTGCTACAGCATCTCAAGAAGTTGGTGTAGATCTTCTCTTACTGCTTTTTCTGTTGTTTTTGCTTTCAATAGGTGAGGCCAGAGGCTGTGGTGGAGATGGGGTGTCACCACTCTGCCTGTTCTGCTCCCACGTCCAAGGCAGCACTGACAGCACACTCATTGGGCCTTGGTTTAGCCATAGGGCCCTCTTGTCCTTGGATGAGCTCAGCAAAGCCCTTTCTCTCCCTCAGACAGAGAGCCCTGTATTCTGTCTGAGAAAATAAGACTGTGCAGCTCTTCTTCCCCAGAATTCTAGCAGCGATGCTCTCAGGGCATCTCTCGAAGTGGTGGCTGCAGTTGCAATGCTGTGAGCATGGTGCTGGTTAACTCTGCAAAAAGGTGTTTTCTTAGCCTCTCAGGTGAGTTTTGTCACCTGTGTCATTATTGTGTTACTCTTCCAAGGTTGTTGGTGCTGTCCCAGCAAAGACTGCCCTGCACATGTAGCCTATGGTGCATGGGGATGTATAGTCCCAGGGCAGGCAAGTTTTGTTCTTTTGCAGTCTCTGTCATGCTTTATGCTGTTAATATTTCTCCAACAATTTTTAAGGAGAAAAGTGAGTCATGTTTGATTTTCCATACCCTAACAGAGAGGAGCTATGCATTTTCCACAAGTTATTGCATTATTTCTCTCTCTGGTGTGGCTCTGATTTAGTGCTGGATGGAGCTCAAAAGGAGGATTAGTGTAGAGAGACTCCCATATGCTTGGATGCATTTCTGAACTGTGTACTATCCTCACTGCTTTTGATGAAAAAAGCTGGGCTATAAACCTGATGAGAACAGGCTTCCATGCAAGATGTTTAGTATTTCCTGCTTCCATTTGGGCCAGGAATACAGCACATCCAGCCACTTTTGGCCCTGTAGCTCTTGGTCACAGGCCTGCCTAAAATTTAGAAAATCACAGTGGTGAAAAATGAATGAGAGAGTGAAAGGAAGTTGATTTTTCTCCACTTTAATAAAGGATAGATTAGGGTTTTGTTCAAGTTTTGGCAAAAGCTTTGCTGGGGGATGGGCACAGGTAGAGTGTTTTTATATTAATGGAATTCGTTCATCTGTCTGTTAGATGGCTGCACTGGAGTGCAAATCCATTTTTATGGTCCTGAGTAAAAGAACTTGTGCTGCTTTTTAAGGGCTGCCCCTTCTGGGAAAATTAGAGCTGGATGTAAAACTCTGACTATACTGTATTTAAGGAAATAGGAGCATAAGAAGGAAGTAAGATGAAGAGAAAAAGTGAAAAAGGGAAAGAGGGAGGCTTCCCAAAGATAAGCTGCTACAGTGAGTTGTGCTACTGCTTGGTGTCACACATGGGGGCTTCACTATACCTAATACCTGATCATTTTTCCAGCTGGTAATTAAACTGTAAGTAGTGAAACACAAAGCAGCACTGAAGTTGACCCTAAAACTGCTGTTGTACTGCCATTTGGGGCTATCTTCTTTAGTATTTTCTTTTTTTAAAAAGAATTTCCCAGTAGTACTGTTATCAGTCGATCATTTTTGCTGATTCTCCTCTCCATTACAAGGGTTTCTGAGTTTGTGAATGAAAGGCTATGTTTTCTCAACCAAATCCTTTACTCCTCAGTCTATTAGTAAACTAATGTTAACTTACAAGATTTGACTGAAACCTCAGAGTCTGCCAGCTGGATGCTTGAGGAGTCCAAGCTGGCTAGGTAAAGAAACACCTTTTTCACATGACCCAGCTCGGCTCCCGAGTTGCCCCACAAGCTTCTATCAGTACAAAGGCTGACATTGTCTACAAGGAGCAACTCAGATTACGGTCCCTTCCAGCTGCATTGCCCCTGACCCCAGTCCTGCCCTGGGCTGCCCACGCTCTGCCCTCCCTGCATGCACGGAGACTTCAGCTGCAGCCCGCCGCCCGACGGCGTTGAGTCTGGTCTTGAGGGTGGCCTTGGATGAATTTTAAAAGGCAGTGCAGACGCTCCGTGAGGATAACATGAAATGATTATTTTAGGGCAGATTTTCCCCTAAAAAAAAAATAGTTCTACATGTGCGCAGTTTGATCTTCACACAAAAGATTTATATAAGAACTCACTTCTCTCTGTCAGTTACAAAAAAAAAAAAAAAAAAAAAAAAGCATGCTGGCAGGATTTAGGGAAGTGTGCAGGCTAAAGGATAGAGTTTTTCTTCTAAGAACATCTGCACAGCTGGAACCCTGGCAGTGCTGTGGTTTGAAAGCCTAGGTGTTGCCTGGCTGGGGCAAGGGACAATGTCTGTTTGGCACCCTCCTGACACGCAAATTTGGCCAGAGATTCTTAGAGCAGTCCTCAGCCACATCCCTTGCTGTGCATACACATATTTTGCCATCAAATGCCTGTTTTGGGGAATCTTCCACCCTGGAGGTAAACTATACATAAATGATCTGAGGGTAAAGGTGGAGGAAGAAACTGTAATTTCTTTACATGCTCAAGTAGGTAGAAACCAGGCAAACCAAGTTCACAGGAATAGAATATCTGCAGTGCCTCTAGACCAGCAGAAACCCCAAATCCCTCACTCCTAGATGCCCTGCAAAAACGTGCCTATAGCTCAGGCTGGAGAAACTTAACAATAGATCTGTTAGAGAAACAGCCCTGAGAGCCTAGCAAGGATAGGAAGGCTCCCTTGAGGCACCTGCACCCCAAATGTCTTTGTAAGGTCAGATCACCACCTACAGGTAGACCACAGGCTAGCTCTGTCTGATCTGCTTTGTGGCATGAAGGAAATGTGTGTATGAGTCTGGAGTTGTTCTGATTTTTGTCTGTCTCAGGCTGGCACCATTTAGCCATCTCTGCCCTTGCTGGGGAGTGAGTCTCAGATCCAAAGGCAGATTCTAACAACACAGCCTGTGTGCATGCCTCTAATATAACATGATGGTTATAACTGAATATAAGCAGGGATGAGGCTTTAGATCTTCCTCAAAACTCACTGTAACTTTGAGATTGTCAGACAGTGCTGAAGTGAGAGATCTGGAGTAGGAAAATTAGTGAACACAAAAGTCATGATATTTACTCAGTTTATGCATTTTCTCTCTTTTTTTCCATAAAACCTGCATAACTGGCATGTAATTGTTTTGCTAAGTGAGTCTTGAAAGCAAAAGTCTTGATAGCTGTCACATATCTTCTTTGTAGTAGTGTGTTGTCCTCAGAAGATAATCAGTAGAACTTGCTCAGAAAAACTTAATCAGCAGAACTGAGCACATTGTCAGTGCTTAACAAATAATAAATTATAATAATAACCACAGTTCTTTTTGACACAACCTATCAAACTTTTGCTTTATTTCCAGGAGTAGCTTACTTACCTCTGTTTAAGATTTAATACCTTCTACAACTCTGCTCGTTATGGTTGAGAGAACTGGTGATACAACCTAACAGGGTGGAAGTATTGACTGAAATAAAATTTTGACAAAGGGCAGAAACCAAATACAAAGAAAATTCTTGAACTTTTCCTTTTCACTTACTGATGTTGCTTTACAAGTCTTAAAAACTGAATTCAAGAATAGATTTGATCTGTTCTATTGTTAAAATGTAAAACACTATGCTTACAAGTTAATAGAATCACATTTAAATTTTCTGATAGTCTGTTTTTTGAAAGACATACTCATTAGGCTTTCTTTACAGAAAAGTGAATGTGTCCAGAAGTACATCTATTATTATTAATTATTTTTATTATAAGGAGCTTGGATAGCTCAGAGAGTTAACATAGCTGGGGCTATCACTTCTTTGCCACCATTGTAATTTGGCCTTGGCTTGCAGTTACTAACACTCATTTAATTTTCTGATCATTTGGTAGTTTTTATGCAATTTGTTGGTGGGTTTTACTCACTTTGAACAAGACATACATTCACATTATAGAGAAAACCGTCAGGTCAGCTCTAAGCTGCTGCTAATTGTCACAGGCTTAAATGGACCCATTTCAATTTAACCCAGTTGAGGATCTGACCAAAGATCACAACTGGCATTAATTAGCAGATGTGTTATCAGACTCCGTGGAGATGTCCTGGGTTGAGTGACAACAGAAGCGCTCAGCTGCTGCAGCCAGTGGAGCTGTGCCAGTTTGGCAGCTGATGGCACAGCGCCCGATGCTGGCAGGTGGAAAGTCCGGGTCACCCCTGACAGAGGGACGCTGGTGGCTTCTGTCACCAGTCTCCAAGTAGAAGGAGCTGCAGCAGGAGCCCAGAGCACCAGGCGGGCGATTGTAGCAAAGCACAAACAACACAAAACTGCTGGGAGGGGGAAGGCAGGGAGGGAGGACAGGGAGGACAGGAGGATGGAGTGCTGAACCGACTTGTCCCTGAAGCTGGATATGCACAAGACATTGCACTGCTAGAGAAGCAAAAGCCACTAGCAAATCTGTTGGGGCTCTGGCTTTCCATGTGTGCCATCTGATCTGACACTGTAATGCTTGTTGCAAGCGTGTGGCAGAAGGGTGAGGGAAACACATCTAAAAGCAGGGGATCCTGAAAAGCAGTTGAATTTCACAGACACAGCTACTGACAGTCTCAGTGCTATTATGGTTGTAAACTAGAGGTTTGGACCATGACTAGAAAAGTGTGTTGAGCAGGTCATGGGGTGAATGGAGAGCAGGAATGAGAGGCTGCAATTTTATCCGGGGAAAAGGGCATGCTATCCTCCCTTTGCACTTATCTGAGTGCAGTGTGGGTTAAAACCAGCCCAGTAACCTGCCCAGATATTAACTGCTCAGTAGCAGCCAGTTCCTCTTCTTTCTCATGCCGCCCTACCTCCACAGGATGGTGGCAGAAACAAGTTGCCAAGCTAATGGCATGGGACCTTTGTAAAGATTTATGGTTTCTTAATATTTACAGGACAAAACTGGACATCAGGTAGCTCAGGGAGTAATTTTTTCAGCTTTTGACAGAGTTTGGAAATTTGCTTAACTTAACTGACCCCATGTAATTTGAAGCACTGTGAAAAAAAGAAATTCTTTGAATTGTGAGATCTTTCTGTTGTAACCCAGGAAAGGAAAGCAGCAAGAGAGTGAGAGTTCAATAGTACTGGGAATGGAGAAGTTTTTAGACTGGCTGCAGACCTCTGCACAGCTGATAGAAAGATGTAGACTATCCAAGGAAGGTGCTGCCACCTGCAAATTCTCTGTCACCCTTCCTGCACATTTGTCCCACCACTCAAAGCAAGATATGAAAAGATGTTTATGCATCTATTTGCTGTGAAAAATCTGGGACCTTCTCTGAATAGCCATCTTTGCACCCAAGGCCATGAAAGGGGATGATTGAGAATCATGTGGGATATAGATGTCCAAGTCCAGGTTCCCAATCTACACACCCCCTGCATTTTTCATCACCTGCATTTTTGATAAAAAACTTCTAAAACATCTAAAACATTTTTTTCTGCTCATGCCTTTTGGTCAGTCACCAGCTCAGCTTAGTTGAACTTCCCAGAAGTTAATCCTGATTCATCTCCTCAAACCATCTACTGCTTCACCCGTATGTCTGCTAAGAGTGTCCTGGTAAAGCACATGTAACACAGGATCAGGACTGAGCAGTGCACAAAGTACAGAAGCTGTGTTCACTGTCATTCAAAGGCAATAACTTCAAACTCCACCCAAGCTTCAGGGGCTTCAAGCCTTTATCTCTTATCTCCAAAGAGAGCAGGAACCTTCGGTAGGAAGCTGCATGCTAAATATTCACGGGGGAAGAGATTTTTCATACTTCATGCAGAAGTAGTGCAGGCACATGTAAGGTTCTCTGGGAGGAGTTTAAGGCAATGAGGTACAGAATCAGATACAATCTCCAGCCCTCCACTGCTGAATTAGCTTGCTGTTTTGGATGATGCAATATAGAGGATCTCTTTTGGTATACTCATTGCTAAGGTGTTTCTAAAACGTTGTCTTCACAGCCTAATGAAAATACAGTGATTTTTCAGAAAAATCAGTAGAACATATCTTCAAAGGATATGATGATTATTAGAGTTTTAATTAAAATAGCAGGTAAAATAAGTATTATAGTATGCTATTATTTCTAAAATAACAACAGAATAAAGATGCCCATTTCTTTTTTGAGTGCAATTTTCTAAATGAAAAAGTAAACATTAATATCTGCAGAGATCTTACTGATCTTGTACGATAATTTAGAAAAATATCCCTATTAGGGATAGTTATATATGCTTTTTGTTGGAAATGCAATCACAGGATATGCACATAGCTGCAATCTGTAGACAGATTAAGTAAATTAAATCACTCAATGTCTTTTTTCAATAGCTCTAAAGTTAAAAGTAATTTGCAAAGAAAATACTCAGTTTCAATTGGTTTGTAATATCTGTTAATGATCTTTGGAAAAATTTCTGATAACACGCAGGAATTCCCTCAGGGGCAGGGTTGTGAATAAGTGGATTTTTTTAAGTTTGAGATGTCATTAGCTAGTGATTTCTTTGAAGTAAAAAGCTGTTACAGAATAAATTGCAGAGGTATACAAGTGAACAGGACAATCATTTTTATGAATAATATACATTATTTCCACTGTGCTTTCTGCCCTCCAAAGAAATAATTTACAATCTAGCTTTCCATTACAAACATCCTGGAATAGCAACTGCATGAGCATTTTGTGCTTACTTTATGTGTATTCTGTGACTTTATGTAAAAGTACACCTTGGTGGTATAAAACCACTAGAGTAAGGAGCTGATTTGCCCCTTTTAATTTTTTTTGTTTTCTTTTCCCCCCAATAGATAACTTTTTCAACTTGCAAGGCTGAAACAACTTCCCTTAACTGAAATGACCCCAGCACAGCTATTCACTAGAAGACATCCTCCTTGATTCCTTGGGGGGCCCATAAGATGACTGAAGTCGTAGGTAAGTGCAGTCATGGCAAAAAGTGCCTCTATTCTCTTGGTACCTTGTCAGCATTAACATATTCTTATCAGTTCAGAACTGAATCAGGTATCTATCATGCCCCACCGCAGTAAGGTAACATGAGATAAGGCAATAAGGACAAATGAAGTCTTCTGGTTCTGCCCCCACCTTAGGATATGTCAAGTAGAAAGGAGTATCAGAAACATCACAGAATACACTTGTCCATGGGGAATGTTGTCCTGCTTCCAAGGTTCAGTTATACAACTCAACCATGGGCACCTGAGGATGGACCTTCTGCTTCCATAGGTCCCTCTGGGTGGTTCTGGGTTTAGATGGGATGGAAGGGATGCTGGTCTGGGTAATGGGGCACTGGGACTCCAGTGTGTGCTGCCACACAGGTCAAAAGATACAGTTAATTTCAGCCATTGACCTTGTGATTTCCTCACTTTCCTCCAAACCTTTTTTGCCTAAGAATTTGTTGGACTTGGTCATCTTTTTCCTGCAGACCTGCAGACAGAGCTGAAGACACACCATGCTAGCATGAATATGACTGATGCCTCCAGGGTTCCCATACAGGGCTGGAGGAGAAAGGATTTGTCCTACTCTAGAAAGAGATGTGACAGCCACCAGTTTGAAAAGCCTCCTAGACCTTCCTGACCCTCTGAAGGCCCAGTGTGATGGTTTACCATAGGTGAAGGTGCTGTCCTGACACTGCCTATTGATTGGCACATGCTATGAACCATGGGGATGATTAGACATCATTGCATAGTAGCAGCTAGTAAAACTCACAGATTTTTT
>VZSE01003767.1:146521-185136 GCA_013398275.1 Promerops cafer | reverse complement strand
TTAAGTAAATTAAATCACTCAATGTCTTTTTTCAATAGCTCTAAAGTTAAAAGTAATTTGCAAAGAAAATACTCAGTTTCAATTGGTTTGTAATATCTGTTAATGATCTTTGGAAAAATTTCTGATAACACGCAGGAATTCCCTCAGGGGCAGGGTTGTGAATAAGTGGATTTTTTTAAGTTTGAGATGTCATTAGCTAGTGATTTCTTTGAAGTAAAAAGCTGTTACAGAATAAATTGCAGAGGTATACAAGTGAACAGGACAATCATTTTTATGAATAATATACATTATTTCCACTGTGCTTTCTGCCCTCCAAAGAAATAATTTACAATCTAGCTTTCCATTACAAACATCCTGGAATAGCAACTGCATGAGCATTTTGTGCTTACTTTATGTGTATTCTGTGACTTTATGTAAAAGTACACCTTGGTGGTATAAAACCACTAGAGTAAGGAGCTGATTTGCCCCTTTTAATTTTTTTTGTTTTCTTTTCCCCCCAATAGATAACTTTTTCAACTTGCAAGGCTGAAACAACTTCCCTTAACTGAAATGACCCCAGCACAGCTATTCACTAGAAGACATCCTCCTTGATTCCTTGGGGGGCCCATAAGATGACTGAAGTCGTAGGTAAGTGCAGTCATGGCAAAAAGTGCCTCTATTCTCTTGGTACCTTGTCAGCATTAACATATTCTTATCAGTTCAGAACTGAACCTTCCAACCATCATGCCCCACCGCAGTAAGGTAACATGAGATAAGGCAATAAGGACAAATGAAGTCTTCTGGTTCTGCCCCCACCTTAGGATATGTCAAGTAGAAAGGAGTATCAGAAACATCACAGAATACACTTGTCCATGGGGAATGTTGTCCTGCTTCCAAGGTTCAGTTATACAACTCAACCATGGGCACCTGAGGATGGACCTTCTGCTTCCATAGGTCCCTCTGGGTGGTTCTGGGTTTAGATGGGATGGAAGGGATGCTGGTCTGGGTAATGGGGCACTGGGACTCCAGCGTGTGCTGCCACACAGGTCAAAAGATACAGTTAATTTCAGCCATTGACCTTGTGATTTCCTCACTTTCCTCCAAACCTTTTTTGCCTAAGAATTTGTTGGACTTGGTCATCTTTTTCCTGCAGACCTGCAGACAGAGCTGAAGACACACCATGCTAGCATGAATATGACTGATGCCTCCAGGGTTCCCATACAGGGCTGGAGGAGAAAGGATTTGTCCTACTCTAGAAAGAGATGTGACAGCCACCAGTTTGAAAAGCCTCCTAGACCTTCCTGACCCTCTGAAGGCCCAGTGTGATGGTTTACCATAGGTGAAGGTGCTGTCCTGACACTGCCTATTGATTGGCACATGCTATGAACCATGGGGATGATTAGACATCATTGTATAGTAGCAGCTAGTAAAACTCACAGATTTTTTTAAGGCTAGGAACAACAATTATTATCATCTAATCTGATCTTCTTCATAATACATTCTATTGAATTTAACCCATCCTGAGCTTTGTGTGAAGACTTGCTTTTATGCCTAAAAATGACTTCTCATTTACAAATATGATGCTGCTTCTCTCAGTACTAACCATGTGATAGCAAGTTCCATTAATTAGCTATACATTGTTTGGAAAAGCAATTCCTTTCATCCATTTGAAATTCAATACCTTTTTGTATCACCTTGCAGGATAGGAAATATTTTTTTCCTCTGCTGCTAATTAAGTTCAAAGATCCCAAGGACAAAATGTTATTTATATTATAGTCATGCTTACGTAGAACTCTGACAAAGCCTGGGGATCCCATCACACAAAGTGAGGGAGACTGTGCAAGTCCTTTGGGACTGAGACTGTTTTAATAGACACATGGCACATTTTCAAGGAAGATGAGAGATTCAACTGAATAAGTTTCCAGTCAAGTCAATGGATTCGAACCTCTCAACCACCTACGCCTTTCAGAAGAGAAAGGTAGGGAAAAGTAAAGTTTCTAAAAGTTAGACCCAAAAAATGAGTTAGGAGTGTAGTCAAGTTCCTGGAAAAGGACTTTTCACAAGTGCATGAAGTGACAGGACAAGGGGAAATGGCCTTAAGATGAAGAAGAATAGATTTAGATTAGATATTAGGATGAAACTCTTTACTATAACAGTGGTAAGGCACTGGAACATGTTTCCCAGACATGTGGGACACCCCACCCTTGGAAATGTTCAAAGCCAGGTTATATGGGACTCTGAGTAACCTGCTCTAATGGAAGGTATCCCTGCTTATGGTGGTGGGGTTGGAATTAGATGATCTTTAAGGTCCCTTTCAACCCTAACCACTCTATGATCCTATGATTTAGCAAAGGAAGACAAGTGTTTCTATTATGTAGCTCTGCGTCCTGTCCACTGTCCATGAGTCAGATTGGTCTCCAGTGGCTGAAAGTTCTTTATCACAACAGGGTACACTAAGGAAAATACCTGCAATATCTGGTTTATGAAAGGTCCCAGAGCTTTCCAGAACTGCTAGGGTCCAAGGACATTTTCTAGATTGTCTCAGACAACAGCTGAGTTTATGAGAGGGTTCATTCAGTTCAGTATGATTTGAAGCATAGAATCATTAAAGACCTATAAGACCATCAAGTCCAACCATTAACCTAACACTGCCAAGTCCACCACTAAACCATGTCCCTAAGTACCATATCTATGAATGTCCTATGAGGATATATCTTTGCTGAGAGACAAGATGGTGATTATGTTCTCTCTCTTTTCTCAAGAAATTTCCCATCCTTTTGACTTTTATCATTTTTATTACCATTCTCTGGACTTGTTCTATTTCTACTTTCTTTTTTTCAGGGATGAGGTGACCAAATTTGAAGACAGTATTCAAAGTGAGGATGTGCCACTGATTTATATAATAGCATTATAATATTTTCCATATTATTCTCTAAAACTCTTTTCTTTGTACAAACCCTGTAAGATTCTTTTAATTCTTTGAACTACAGTGCCTTTTAACATCTGTAGTTTACTCTGATCAGATTTTAACAAAGGAATAAAAGGCTCCATTTTTCACATAGAATTTTATTTATTGTTTGAACTTTAGAGGAGAAATTGGTTAACTTACAATTTAAAATTCTTGGCAATGCAGACCATTGGGCAAGGATTTCATTATCAGCCCTTCTATACTTTCTGTGGAACTGTGTGAGGTTGAAAGTTAGTGTACAAGATCTTCACTCAATAGGCTTGTCTTTTACTTTATAGATGGACAAAACCTAATTTGGAGCTACCAGAATCCCCAAAGATGCCAGAAAGGGCATTCACCTGTACCTCCTTCCTGATAAAACATGCTGGAGCCCCACATTTACATGCTGTTCATCCAGGACCAAGTGTGCATGCAGCACCTGAATTTTGCCATTTCCCGTATACTGTACCTCACACTTCCACGCCAGGCCAGGGAAAGATCCCTTTGCAAATGCTTCACTTGATGCTGCAGAGGGTGATGATCTTGCCCTCATGTCATGGCTTGGCATTATGCCTTCATCAGGATATTAGAAAAGGCTCAGGGAAAACTGTTACAGCTATTCTATCGCCTGAGACACTTCCGGCAGCTCCTGCCTTTTCCTAGAATTTCCAATCCAAGTGGTGACCCTGTCTGACCCTACTTATCTTGTAAAACCTGACAAGATCACAGCCTGAAGCAATACAGCCACAGGCTCAATACTGGCTACCAAAATGTCTGTTTAGTATTTTCAAGAAACATTGCTCTAAAGATTTACAATACCACCTGCCAGATATATGGACAACACCAACGCACAGCCCTGACCCCTGAACATTCAGCCCCACTTACACAAAAATTTGTGTCTCTCAAGGGGCCAACACTGAGCTGCCACAAACTAGTGATTCCCTACCTGCAAGTGGGTGGATTTCAAGTACTATTTGATTATAAATATGAAGTCATTGGGTAAAAGTATTTGAAAACTATAGTCTTGAGTTCAGAATTCACGGTTAGTTTTTTCCATCGGTTGCATTACTGCTTTAGCAATAGAAAAGATCTCTGCCATTTCTGTGTAATATATAGAATTTACTTTTAGTTTGCTGTAGAGAATTTTCTTCACTCTCCCATGACCAAAGCAGTTTTTCATTAGTAGTTATTTTTAGATGAACTGTAAGTTTCCTCCCTAGCAAAAATTTTAGCTGCACCAAGTGAAAGCAAATGCACATTTCCTTAGATATCTCTAAGGATAAACACAGGTTTAAATATAAAAAAAAAATTTAAGGGTTTAGTTGCATATACATTCATACATTAAGTTCTTGCAAAGTTTCGTGGGCTTTTTTCCCCCCTCTTCTTTTTAGAACAGCAAAGACTTGGAACAGATATTGAGGTCCTATTGCTCCTGTCGGAAACTTCTGTTGACTGCAGCGTGAGTTGGATGGGACCCAGAGAAACCAAATACAGACAAGTAATGATGAGTTGGCCATACAAGCAAGGAAAATCACAGATAACAGGTGCACACCAATTAGCAATGTATCTTTTGGGTCATCCAGTACATCTCCCTGACACAATGAAGTTGTTTCTTATGGCATATTTTTTTGTTTTTTTGTGCCTAGATTAAATTTCCTAAGTGATGCCATATCTCAAGGGAGAGGTTGTGTTGCCTAGAGTATCCCATTGTCAGGAGACTTTTTCATTTCTTAACGTCATCATGTTTTTAAGTCCCTTTCCAAATTTCCTTCTTTCCCTTTTTTGATCTCTTTTAACTAGTGTGATGTTGTGTTTAGTTAGCATTAAGGTAACTCATAGATATTTAGCTCACTAAATCTTCCCTAATGTAGCAGTCCTTTCAGCCTTCTTATTATTCTTCATTTCTTCTAGTCACACAACTGCCTGTCAGTATCTTTTTTAGTTATGAGATTTTAAAGATGTGATTCATTTCTCCGATCTAACAACAGATCTGGTATAGAGCTGAACACTCTCAGTGTCTTGTCACTAAAAGCCCCCCATGACATGTCCACGGGAAACCTGCCAGCACTCTGAACAGGCACACAGGTAGAGTATCCTGCTTGAACCACTTCCTTGGTGCCACTTTATTGATCCACTAAACACTATTAAAACAGTTAACCTTGGAGTTCAAAAAAACATGTACATGACATTTTGCTTTTTTAATTTTATTTCTCATAATGTAAAAAGACAGAGTAGCACAGATAAAAAATCTTTGATGCTGTTGAGATTTTCTAACTCTTGGTCATGAACAAAACAGATTAAAATTATGGAAGACATCATCTTCCATAACTACATCTGAGTGCTAGGAGAGTACATTGTAGAAAGTTATTATATACATAGTCACAAGCCTAGCTGTTCACTTCAGGCAATAAGTTCTGATCTACAAACTACAACACTCCTTTTGTGCTAGATGAGATCTTGGTTGTAATTGACTGTCTCTGCCTTTGTGTTCTGTTGGATTAGAGGAATATAATTTTAATCTGCTCTCTTTAAATTTTCATTAAGGAATGTTTCAGCTACCTGCAGCCTCATCCGATGATGCTTAATGATCTCAGCTAGCTTGATCTTCTGTGCACCAGCAGGGACTTCTTTAAATTGGTCAACTGTATAGAACATTGTTTTATAAGTTTACAAGTTTAATGTACCTAGAATTAACTTTATAAAATATTGTCATATCTAAAGACATGTTATATACATAGCACAGACATGTATGTGTGCATTTATATGTGCATGTGTGTGTGTGCATGTGTGTTTATATGTGTGTATATATACGTAAGTGCACACATATGTATAGAAATGCTGATGCTATTCACCTTTTCGAAATCTTTACAGCTAGCATTAACATAAATGTGCTGTTAAATTGGCAGTGTTATACATTTTTGTTGGAGTTTGCTTCTGTAAGATAAAATCATAAAGATAAGCTGTGAAACTCGTGCAGCTGATGACATAATTCTAGAATCTCGTGATGCTGACTCTCATATTTCTATGAGTGTGGGATGGATGTTCCTCACTGAAATAATTATACTGCCTGTTGCAATATATGTTTTCTTGTTTTTATGTGGGCACTGAGATGTCCTGACTATTAAACGTATATGATACAATGAGTCCTGTGTTCCTTATTTATTCTAAAGGAGGCAATTAATTTCTATGCTTTTATTGTATAATAAAGCAAACTACTCTGAGAATCTCTTATGAACATAGCAATAATCTGTGACAATATGCATATTTACTTTTAATAATGATGTCCAAATATACATATGTGCATATAAATATGCATATATGTATATACAAACACACACAGAGAGACATATACACAAATTAATGGAACCAATTAGAATGTGGCATAAGTAGATTCAGAGCTTACCTGTTATGGCTGTGTGAAGGGATAATTTGAGCTACAAGGACATGCAAGAAAGCATAGCTCAATATACTCCATTGGCTCATTCTCATTATGCTCACCCGTGACAGGCTGTGTGCTAAGACGGGGTACCAGCAGACATCCGTAATGACAGCTGGTTCAAAACAGAGCTTTCAAAGTAGTGCAACACCCCTAACTTCATTCCAAATCTTGGTGTTTGCCAGCACTTAACTGAGGCTGGTTCTTAAGGTCAGATGTTCAGATGTAAGTTATTCAGAAAGTGTGGTTCTTTATGTTTGAACTGTATATATGTTCAACATATAGGCTTTTTGTTGCCCATGAATTTGTATTTGAGCTCACACACGGATTATGCTTGTCTACTACCGGCAAAAATGATGGATGTTTCTCCCTGATACCATACCCTATTTGCCTGGGATGTCCTCTATCAAGTTCTTTACTCTCTTGTGGGCTACATAAACCGGGACTCGGATTGCAGCTCTATCTTTTTACTGGGACCAAAAAATCCGTCAGTTGCTATGTTGAGAAAGGGAGGAAAAGCAGCTTTACTTTAACATCACCCATATTACATCCCCTATGCTCAACCAACCAGGAACACAGCAAAAAAAAGCCCAACTAAGCTTCAGTTGTTGTGTGTGACTTTTCCTGGTGGATGCGAATAGAATCTGGAAATACACATGCTCCTCCGTGGGAGAGGAAAGCAAACAGGTTTTATCTCTTTGCAATTGAACTCAGTGAAAAATAACCAGGCACAGAAAGCATGCTTGAAGGTAAGATATGAATATAAGTAAAGATAAATTTCACTATGCTAAATTCAAGGGAAATGTACCACATTGTTATAATTATTACAGAGAACATGTGCTAATTAATTGTTACACTGTGCTGGTGCAAGAGTTGAGTATTCCATATGGGAAAAATAGAGGAACTGATCCTGGGATGCTGTTGACTCTTGTTTAGAAGCTGGTGTGTGAGGAGCATGCCATGAATGGCCTTGTGAAAATGAGACTGGTGAGCTGATTTGGTCTTAGAAATTACTTTTCAGAGGGGTTAGAAAAATATTTTAAATCTATGATAAGTTTTAGTTGTACTGGATGACTGGACTGCTGAGTGTGTGCAGTGTGTTCAAAAGCAGTTTTTTGTTTACAGTACTGCCTGGGGAACCCAAGCACTAAGCGTCAGGCCTTCTGAGGAACTCAGACAAATAATAGCACTGCTGTTTGGGGATCTTCAGTGCTGCCAGAACATTTCTCTGTAGATGAAATCAAGGAGACCTGAGCATCAGGGGGTTCAGAAAAGCATTGACCATGTGCCTATCAGTGTCTTCTGGATCTGCACTCATTTCTGGAGTATTGACCCTGCTTTAGATGGAGGTGCATCTGGGGAGATGTTGAGGGGAACAGGATGCGTCTGTCCTCATTTCTGGAGGAGGTATGGGTCTCCTGCAAGCCAGAGGTCTGTGCAGGGCTGTTTCCCTGCAGCAGGCTTGCTTGGCTTACAGACACTCGTCCTGCTAGCTCCAGCATGGTACGTGTGAGCAGTGTTGGCCACGCTCACAGGCTGGCGATGCTCCTGTTTGCCATCAGCCTTCCCTCCTGGAGCAGGGCCGCTACCGATTGCTGAGGGGTGGCCAGGAGCAGCTCCCTCTGGTGAAACTCTTTTGTGCTTTTATCTCCCTTTTCTTGGCAGTAAGCTGCCACTGGCTCCCAGCCATGGCCCTCTCACCCTCCCCAGTGCCCAGCTTGCATGCTCAGCCAGTGCCTACATCTCTTCCAGCAGCTGGCCCTACTCTTCCTCCACAGCTGGCTGCTGCCCCCTACTGTGGTAATTATTATTTATTATGGATATTCAGTGTACATTATGTGTCCAGAGTCCAGCACAGTCTGAATCACTACCAGGGTCCCACTGTGTGGGCAGAAGCACACGGTCATACCGAGTTGTTTCACATTGATATTCACTTGACTCTCACACGGGGAAAGACTGAGTGGAAAGGGGTGAAGGTGACTGTTGGCACCTATTAGCACTGTCTGATGTGACACCTACTCTCTGTGCTGTGTTACGTGACTCCTGCAACAGCACAGCTGAGCACAGAGCTCCTTTTTCTCCACCTTGCTATCAGTAGCAGGTCTCCTGCTATTCCTGTTACCTAGCTGGAAACACCTGAGGTGTTTTCCAAAAGTCATGGTTGCTACATAATCACAGTTTAACTCCCTGTTGCTGTGAATGCAGACATTGCTTGGCACAGCATGGCTATGTGGAATACCATTTTCTTTCCTATTTCTCTCCATCACCACCTTCTCTGCATTTCTATGTTCATGCCAGTTCCTTTGTTCATGCGTCCCTCTCCTTATACTTCAACATTCCTTCGCACCCTGCCTCCCTGAAGACAACACCTCAGTTAAAAACAGAGTACCTGGAGGGAGAAGCAGATAACTGTACATTTGGGAAAATACAGAATCCTGGACATATTCCACACATATGTGTGCATGTGTGAGAGGCCAGTTCTCAGCTGTGCTGAATAGGGCTAGCCCTGTTCAAGAAGATGGAGCAATACTGCTCCATGGCAGCTGAGGATCTGTCCCAGTATGTAAATGTAAATATCTATTTTTACAAACCCTCCTACAGTTTGCTTTTAAAAAAAGCTTTCTCTTTAGAAACTGGAAACATACAAGCCAGTCAGAAATGTCCCACTTTCTATATTTTCTCTAATTCCTACCTATGACTTCCTTTGAAATCTTTCAAAATCTAATGAATTCAAAGCGAATTAAAACTGAAGAAGCTTTGCCTTCAGTACACTGGGCCTAGTCTACAGGAACTAAAAAAAATTATGAGAGAAAATGGAAGAGTAGAAAGCCATGTAAAGCCAGATAATTTAAAATGTTTGATTGTAAGTGGGCTCACCAAACCCAACAAAATTCCCACTGGCTATTACTTGCAATCTTCTGCCCTTTCAGCTAGCTGCAGCAAGTTAATGTAAAGAACAAATACTTACAGTCTCTGCATCAGAGTACTTTTTGCCAGGAATCACTTTTTAAATTGTTTTGGGTTTACATTTAATTGCTTCCTTTGCATGCTATGTGTACACATGCACTCCTCCCACCCCCCATATTTCATACGTAACTGTCGTGTAGGCTGAAGTCTTTGAATATGGAGTATTCAAACCTCGGAGCACAAATCTCAGGAGTTTCAATGCAGGAATTGATTTGTCCTCATTTAAGATGGGAACCACATGTGTGACTTGAATCCAGATCTTGGGTGGATTCTGGATACACTAATTTGAATGCATCAGGATTTGGGATTCAGACTCATTTATTTGTTATGACACTAGTCCCAGTACCTACTACTGGGTGTTCACCTTTCCCTGCCTCAGTAGAAAGATAAATGCTTCTCATATTCATTTCTTCCAGACTGATTTGTAGTTCATTTCAGGATGAAATTATCATCAAGTATTATGCTCTGTTTTGTTTCTTAATATTCTCTGTGACAATTGCTTATAATTGACTGCTGTAAAACCTTTAGAATCTTTGGGTCATTTGGTCACCTTTCTCTGAGAAGACTCTGTTATCCCACTTTTCCTCTGAAGGCTGCTCCACTGGTTTTTCAAAGTAACTGAGTGCACTTTCCCATCTTGTAACAGCCTTAGTGGTTTGGGAGACTGAAGAACACCTTCATGGGGTGTTCTTGTCCAACAAGCTCTCTCTTGAGCTGTTATTCAGAACTAGTGTTTTAGGGCTCCCTAAAACTGTGGAAAAAAATAAAAGCACTTCAAAGCTCTTTTATTCCCAGGATTTTCCTCATCTCCTTTTGAAGACAGGCAACATAATAGGGCTTCCCAGCCTTCTTGTGCTGCTGCATTTTTCAAGGGAAGAAGGCATCCTCTTGTCAGTATCTTGGCTTTTTCTCACTTTATTTCCCCTCAGAACTCCCAGATGAACACCATCCGGTTGTGGTGATTTACTGCACTTGAGTTTCTCGAGTTACTCTACAACTTCCTCCTTAGAGACTTCAATCTGTATAAAGGCCACACTCTGATTTTCTTTGCAAAGTGCCTTTGGCACAGGAATTTCTACACTACTCTCAGCAGCAGACACAATGCAAGAGATTAATTTAACTCCTCTGCTAGCTTGTTGCACTGTATATGACCCACTGTATATGGATTTGTAGAGATCTCTGCAAAGTTTTTTTGCAAAGTCCAGGCTAAGAATAATATTCACCAACATGTGAGGCTTGTCTCTCAACTGATACTGTCTTGCTGTTCCACTGAAGGGTATTTCTATATGTTACTACAGCCACTCTCAGCACATCTTGTTTGACTGGTTTATTAAGCCCAGTATCATTTGTCTCCACTACATCTGTCACAGGTGGGTTAAATTCTCACCGATGCAAACTGGCACTGTCCCTAGGGAGATTTTCAGGTGAGGAGCTGGTCCTGCAGGACACCCTTCCCTAGTGCTTTGGCAATCCACCCCCTGACACCTCACAGCAAAGGGGCAGGATGAGTACTCAGCATGGCAACCCAAGAGGAATGGGGTTTGTATCCTAGCCCGTGGTCTGGCCCTCATCAAGTGAAAAGTGCTTTGGTCTTTTGCCTTTCATAAAGGGAAGTTGGAGGGATGGAGCAATCTTTCTCTTTTCTGCTCTTTCTTTTATATATTTTTATTTCTGTTTCTTCCCACTCCCTTTCTGTTTTGAGAAAGACGGAAACTGCCATATGGCAAATCCAGTCTTTAATTATTTTGGAGGACAGAGCTAGAACATCAGAAATGGGGCAAATACTGTCCATGTCCTGTTTTATTCTCTGGCCAGTGTAGATTAGCCTTTAGTCCAGATATTTCAAAAGAAGGTCAGTTTTATGAAAACACATGCTCACAAACACTACTGACCTTTGTGACTTAAAACTTATTTCAATGGACTTTGATGACCATTACTTGGTCTGTTTATTGAGTCAAACTCAAGAAATTAGCTTAATATGTACTGCATTTATTAAAGATACATATGTCTGATTTGAGACACAGACAGACATCCCTTTGATATCATATGGATATGAGATTGATCATTATAGCTGCCTAAGGCCCAGATATGGAGTCTGTATCAAAAATCAGTTCCATGACTTCATCCATCAAAGAGAAAAGCATTTATGCTGTCGAATTTGTCCTAGCTTTCTGAAAGGAAAAGCTCTTGAAAGCCTACTGTGGGTATCCTTATTTCACTAACTTTCTTATTTCAAATGAAGAATTAAAATCTGAGAGCTCTATTTCTCATAGGCTTTTGTGAATAAAGACCCTGAGCTTCCTAGAACTTCCTAAACTGAAGTGAAATACTTCATAACTGCAAGAAGATTCGTAACTGCAAAGTGCTCAGTTGAAGTCCAGCCTATGAAATCTATGTCAAGATACAAACAGGCACGCTCATCCCTAACACATCTGTTGGTAATAAATGAAAATACCTTAGCAATTATTTGGGTCTTTCATTTTCTAAAATTTGGGAATTCATGTACAGAGCAGAATGCTTTATAAATTGCTGTGGCTGTCTTAGCTATCTAGTCTCAGGTGACTTTTCTTTCCCTGTCTGTCATGGGTGGCACCTCCAGATCTCTGTTCAATCATTTCATGTGGCCATTATAGGATCGTACCTCATGTGGCCATATGAAAATAAGTCTCTGTTAGTGGTGGAGTCTCTCTTTCTCTCTCAACTACTGAAGGAGTGTAGGCAATTGCCTTAGACAAAACCACAAAGGTGATACTATCTCTTTGTTGATGTCTTAGTTTATCAGCATTTTAAATTTAAGTAATTCTGATTTATGTTTTTCTTTTACTGTAGTCCACAACAATGAAAATGCCTCCCAAACATCCTTTTTCTAATCTGTTTTTACTGAAATTATTTCCAGTTTTTCTGCTTGATGTAACAAGAAATGCTACTTTCTTGGTCTCATTTTCATAATCTATAGGTATTCTTATTTTATCTTGTNTTGATGTCTTAGTTTATCAGCATTTTAAATTTAAGTAATTCTGATTTATGTTTTTCTTTTACTGTAGTCCACAACAATGAAAATGCCTCCCAAACATCCTTTTTCTAATCTGTTTTTACTGAAATTATTTCCAGTTTTTCTGCTTGATGTAACAAGAAATGCTACTTTCTTGGTCTCATTTTCATAATCTACAGGTATTCTTATTTTATCTTGCAATATTTTGACTGAATGTAGTGATATACTAGGATCCCACTTAGCACATGAGCAAAATGATCTTGTAGTACTGTACAAAATTAAGATACAGAGAATAAATTGTAGGGAGGCAATTTTAAGATGTTTCTCCTAACTGATATAACCAATTTTGTACAATTGTAATATTGACAAAATATATCAGAATACATATTTGAATTACTTTGAAAGAATAATTTCAATGGCCAGAACAAATATAATGTGTTGATATTTATAAAATATGGTTAGCAATAACTAAGTAATTGAAATCATACTATACAGCACATAAGACAATTTCTCCATTTTTGCACTCTGCCTTCTCACAAAACAAGCACGTTACACAATGCCCTAAAAAATAAGGTTCTAGGAGTTCAAAAATCTTTCAGAGGCCATTGGGAAGTGACACCCAAAGGTATATAAAGCACAGAAGACAACAATAAAGAATAGTCCTATAGAGATCTATAGCTCTTCCTAATTAAGAAACAAGGCAAGAATTGGCCTTTTATTTTAATAATGCTTCCAGAACCTGAAAAGCCTGTTACATGACCATGCTGGTGAGAGAAGACTACCAACTAATGCTGTTGAACAGGTAAAAAAAAAAGCAGCAAACCTTTACTTTGGCTTTTGGGTTACTTTGAAGTCTGTTTATGGTGTGGAACGTATGTGCTGTCAGGACACAGACTGGTCCCTTCTCAAAACCCCTGCATCAGCAATCAATTTTTCTCATTAAAACTTGTATGCTATTCTCTTTCTCTATTCTCTCCCTCTCTAAGATACTGAAACTATTGTTCAAGGATCAATTTCTGGCTCACGTGCCAGTGGTCTGATCACACCCACCATTGCATCGCCCCACCTGCTTACTACACCTTACCCAGGAATGTGCAACACCTTCCTCTCCATGGGACTTTTGCCAGGACTTAACAAGGCAGATAGGACAAGACAGATAGTGCCTGGAAGTGCTGCCTCCTCTGTCAGTCAGGCTTCTAAAAATCCTCCATGCCCCCATATTGCTTACTGTGGGCAACTACAAGAAAGCTACACAGAATATTTTTTGGAGGATGACTTCTTTGCCTTGCCTTTCTCACACATCTCTGCATAGTCCCGTGCAGTAGTCTGCACTTTTGCTTGGGATGATAGGGAATATTAACAGACAAATAACAAATAGCTGCTCTCATCATCTTCATTGATGTCAAAGACTGTTGTGTAGGTGAACCAGAAGAGAAAGCCTGTTGTAAAGTGTGAATCAAGTAAAGACTATGTTGTAACATTCCACACAATTGAGCACATTTGCAGGGATGATTACTTCTTCACTTCACAGTACTCCGTATATTGTTCACTTCTCCCGGTAGGACCTACTTCCTGATGAAACACTACCAAATGGAGAAACTCTGTGCCTTAGGTATGAGGGTTGATCCAAAACGAGTGATTAGTAAACATCTTTCAGTTGGTGTTGAAAACAGAGATGAGCAACAAGTGAACTTTAAGTGCAAAAAAATTGGTTGATTACATCCATTCTATTCATGGGGTGATTCATGGTTGTCTCCTCTCTGCAAGTTTTCATTAACACTGAAAAATTTTGCCAAATCTAAGAAAATGTCAAGACCTTGGCATAAATCTGTTACTTGCTCATGCATTTGAGTCTAGTCAACAGTTTGTCATTTAGCTACAAAGCATTTTTAAATTTATCTATTACTTCTGGACTCTTTAAGATTTTAAGAAAGTTCTGACACAAATTTGGATGTGGAAATGGGATCTTAAGGATAGATGTACATAACTCTCTGAAGAGTTACGATGCAACCTTGGCTTGCTACAGTCTGTTCTAGGAGGATTTTGATTCATCTTCAGATGTGAATGTCACATTTTAGGGCCATTTATAAAATTTTTGAGTCTTGCAACTGGCTCTGAACATTAGTGTACTTGGGAGGACCCATGACACTCTGTGTGATCTCAAAGTGGCATCTTAGAAAGGCAGGTTTTGTTCTTCTTTTTCTCCCTATAGATCCTTAAAAATATGCAAATCTATGTGATCTGCTTCTCATACAAAGAGTTGCAAATTCAGCTATGGATCAAAGATTAGAGCATATGAGCATATGCCTATTATTGCAGCTGCCAGTTAACTGATCCAAATGTTTAACTCTTTAAAGAAATAGAGGGTCAGCAGCTTTCTGAATAATTGTTTCCAGACAGTCTTCTGTTCGTTGGATTTCTATATCACATTCAACTTCAATTGCTGCTGTCATTTATCTCCATTCCACAGAGTTTAACTTTACTAAATTCACATGTTAATATTTGAGCCACTTACTCTTAGACACATCCAGAGCATGCTCCATGCTCGTTGATTGTTTTTAATGGTACCTCACAGATGAAATGAGAAAAACCAATGCCATCCCAACACCTGCCCCATGTCTTTTGTCATGCTAGGAAGTGCAGAGACAAAAAAACAGGCCATAAATGACTAAAAAATGACTCAAAAATAAAACAAGTTAGGGTGTGTACCAACCTTTTTGAAAGCTTATCTTCACTTCAGTGTTGACAGTCAGAATGGAAGGTGTTTTGATGACAGCCATGGTGTCACATTCTGAGAGAACACTTCTTCATTGGGCAGCACTTCCTTGTCTTTCAGTCTTGTCTTGCTCTCTTGAAGAAAAGATCTTCAGAAGTTCTCTGATCATGTCCTTTGTCCCATGCTGGTGGGCACCACCTCAAGCCCTATGGACATGGGGTCTTGTGTTGGAGTCAGCATTACCATCCACATTTCAGTGCTTCCTGCCAGAGTCACCAACTGCTGTCTGCTGCAGGCTCTCATGCTGTGTCAGTCTCCTTCACCATCTTCCTCCTGCTTTGGTGCAATTACAAACCAAGCAGCTTTTATCTAAAATGATGCAAAAAAATGGTGTAGGGGTTTTATTTTTAGACTATGGTAAACAGAAAAATAAAACATATTGTAACTCTGTTCTTATTCCAGATTTGGTCTGGACTATTCAGTGCCAGCAGGCCCTACTTCGTCAAGTAACCAAGTCTCAAGTTAAATGCTTTCCTCAACAGATACTTGATTTTGAGAAAGAGAGCAAATGTACTAGTCTAAACTAAAAAGAACTAAGGAGACAAAAGGGATAAGGACAGGGTCTAGGCCCTTAGCATCTCCTCAGGAGGAATGATAAACACCTCTGTTTGGCCAGATCCAGTTTCCTACACCTTTCTGAGGAGCAGTAATGGAGAGTGCTATTTATTATGTGTCGGGATGGACATAGGGAATGTTTTCCATCATTTAAAAAAATAAAATCCAGAATTTATGGGAGTTTGAAAAGCAATTTCCTTTTAAGGTGCAAATTCCTAATTTGCCACATAAAAGTACAGGAATTAAGTGCTAAATCCTTCTTTGCCAGTGAGACTTGTGAAAGGAGGTACGAAAAAAGAGTTACTGTTAGGTTTCTATTCATGTATCCTGAAAGCCAATGTATGCAAAAGTGCTGAAACAGCCCTGATTTTTTTTTTCAAAGCCTTCCTGCCGTTTCTGACTGACTTTTAAAAAATGAACCCTTGTCCAGTTTTATTTGTGTGGTGGGTTCTGATTTTGTTCTGCCTGTACTGTATCACTTTTCTCTCCTCACCATTAATCTTCCATGAATGTTCCCTGGGGCACAGTTCTCCCTTTTCTGCATGGAGAGTTTCTATTGAAATTAATGGACTTTCTTCTCGTGGGTGGAAGGAAGAATACACCCTTATATCAGCCCTGTTGCAAAAGAATATTATTCATTGAAAAAAGTGTTAGTCTCACTCCTGAAAGCCCAAGGTCTAGTCAGACAGATTATAGTGGGAGGTCCCAACAGGAGGTCTGGTACAGAAGCAAGAACTACTTGTCCAACATGAAAACAAAAGCCAGAACAGAAGACTTTTTAAATGTTGGAACAAAACCCCATGGAAAGTCAGTGCATATACTATGTGATGGAGTGTACTGTCCCAAACCTAATTCTAGGGCAGATCCATCTGGTGGAATACAGTGCAGTGAAGGTATCCATTCGTGACCCGTAGAACCAGGCATGTTCACAAGAGCAGCACGACACCAAAGACCAAACTGGTCTGCAAAGAGGCGCTGCAGATTGGCCAGGTGCTGGGCCATGCAAATAAAGGTATATTGTGCTGTGCAGATGTATCACCTCATTTGGAACGCGGGCTTGGGAGCTTGGGCATCTTCGACACTGTTGTGCATTGCACAATGTACACATGCTAGTAAGCATGGCTACATGCCCTTAGAGGCTTAAATGGAAAAGTCTCATGTTCCTTCACAGAGAACCCTTTGCTGAATTAAAGAGGGTGTTGACAACCTTCAATTGAAACCGCATAAATTCTCATAGGAAGGATAGTAGCTGCAATATGAGGTCTTGAGGCAGGCGGATGACCTTATAAAATATACTACACCATCTAAGTTTAGTAAAACAAACACACTATATTTAAGTAGGCTATGGAAATGTAAATATGCTTCAGGACTGGCCCCAAGGAGCTTATGTTACAGTAATGTTGCTGTCACATTTTGGATAGATCATTATTGTAGATACTATAATCTAAGGCTAGGAGATAGAATTTAATATGCATGGAGAAATTTAAACAGATGATAAAACCCCCTCTTTCCTCAACAGTATTTTCAAGAACGAACCTCACCTCCACCTTGTAATCAAAAAAAACCCAAGCTTGTCTAAAGAGGCATTATATGGATGAGCTTCGCCACTCCAGTATTTTTAATGATTTGGGATATCTCACAAGGAAATCCTTCTAGTAAGGATGACTCCTTCCACGGTGCCTGTTTGCTTCCCATGATTCTTTGTACCATGCAGTGCTAGAAAGGGTAGCAAAGGTTTGACAACCACAGCGGCAGACAAATAAAGATTTCTTGTGTGTTTACGGTTTGTGAAACCTTGATTGTTGTATAATTAACATGCCAGTTATCCTTGGATTTTCACTTTTAGCAACTGATGTGTTTTTAATGTTTACATTTGATTTGAGCATCTCTGACAAAGCTCTTGCTACTCATTTGTGTGTATTTGTATTTTGGTTGCAGATTATATACATATCTCTCAGGATGATTGCTTTAAGCAGTGCTCTATCTGCTCCTTCCACCAAACCTGGATCGCTTGCTTTAAGATTAGCCTTGTCAAATTTATTTAAAGTGACCAGGCAAATACATACAACTAATTTAGTTATAGGCAAAATTAACTAATGCTCTTTTTCATGGTGAGGTGCTGTAATGATTTTATATAGCAGTCAAACTATTTAAATACTAATGCTGTCTTCATGCTGTAATCACCATTCTAGTCAGATGTCATTTTTAGTAGCCTATAGGGAATTCCATCCCTTAATTATTCTTCAATACACAAACCAAGCATTCTTTAATTGGTGTAAATTGAACAGTGTTCCAATGCAAACAAGAAGAGGACAAACTAATCAATGATTCTGTGCATGTCTATTGGAAAGCTATTGCCATTAGATCAAGTAACGAATCCTCGACTCCATTAGCCTCAGAGGAACGATGGGCGAAAAACACTGCTAGTGCTACTTCTTGCTATCAATCAGTAATGGAAAGTGTGCAGCAAATTCTTTAGCAGAACTCCAGCTTTTCTTGAAACTGCTTATGGAAATTTAAAATATGAAGATATTCTGACTTCAGAGTCCTGAGTCATATGTCTTTGATGGGGATTTGTCTGGCAACAATGTGTTTTTATTCTCTGCTGCCTTTAGTCATGTGGCCTGTTTTTTATTTTTCTTTTTTCAAATAAATGATTCTTGAATGATAACATAACTTTTTTCAACTTGTCAGGAAATTTTGGGTGAATTTTCTGTCTCTCTCAGGCTATTCTCTATATTCATATGTATTCACTACTGCAGCACAGCATAAATTGGTTGGCTCTCCCATCTCTTTTTTTAATACAATCTGAAATAAAGGTGCTGTATTTAAGAAACAGATGAAAAATCCTTCTCATAAATGTGTCACACTCACTTTTCATTCTTGTCTCTTTTTATCAGTTCTCTAAAACTGATTATTTATCTCTGGAGAGGGAAGAAAAAAAAAGTAAAAGGCCCATTACAAACCTCTGGCCCAGATCTGCCAGTCTTAGAGTTTTAGTTAGTGTGGAAAGTGAAACTCCTCTGGAAAGAGATATACTGGCTATGGCTGTTCACTTTTTAATCTATTTGTTTTTGATATAATATGCTATTTACTCTTTAAGGACCTTTCATGTTGGTTTAAATTGAAGTTTTTAAAACGAATCTAGCATAAAGAGCTCTAAGTGACATAGGCTGAATAGAAAAATACAGCATCTTCTACAGACAGCCTTTGTTCACCACATTACAGCTGAAAGAAGTGTAGAGCAGGCTTGGTAGATAACCTGCCTTCTTAAAACAAGAGGGTTTCTAATTTCCACACATCCTAATCACAGTCACATTACTTCGCTCTCTGTACCAGACCCCTCAGGGCTGGCTCTAGGTTTTGCTGTGAAGTCACATGTGTGGGGCCTGAGGCATTTTTCCACTTTACTTTTTTCTTTTTTAATCCTTTTGCCGGTTGGGACTCTCTAACTGGCTCTGTTGTCATGGGTGGCTGACTAGGGTGGTAAGGAAGAGAGCAGCACAGGTAATCACTCTCAACGTTTCACACTTTATTTTTTCTTATGAGGATGAAGATGCTGGAATATGTGTTTTCTGAGGAAAAGGAAGCTTCTCCCCTCACCTCCCTTCCCAGAGCAGTGTGTGATTTCCAGATAATGAATTCCCCTTTGTTTCCCTGCTTTTTTCCTTTGCTGGTTGGCTCTTGTGGGTGGTTGTACTATTTCTCAAAAAATTAAAGTGTGCCATGCGGCTTAAGGTATCTTTCTTCTTTCCTTCTTCAATATCTTCTGTGGTAGCTGTTATGGGATGTTGAGGCCAGCAAGTGGCTATGACACTTGAAGTGGGGATTTTAGATTGCTGAAGAGGATTTTCAAGAGTGATAAACTCCTCACTCTGCTGAGAACATGTTCTGAAAGGCAGTGGGTCCTTTGGAGTCTGTATCTGCTTCCTCAGTTTGGAGATTTGGCCCCTGAAACAAAGGGATGCCAAATGTCTGGGGCCCAGGCAGATGGGAGACACTCAAACACAGATTGTGGGGCAGCTGCGGGGTGCAGAGGGGATACACGCTTTGAGATGACACCAGACAGCCCAGAGTCTGATTCTACCTTGCTATAAAAAAAGAGGCCTTTTTTAAGGCCATACTATGCATACTATGATACAAAGAGAAAACTTTATCTAAGCAGAATGTTAGATAAGATATTTCTTTAAAGATTTCATCAAGTTAAACTTTGCATTTTTTGGTAAATCTTGCGAATTTCACTAATTTAAAGAAGACAGTTGTATCACTATTTCCATATACATGAACAAGCCTTGCCAGAGTTGAAACCACATAAGAAAAGAATCAAGCCAACTTCAAAACTACACTTGGGATCCAAATGACACCACTGGGAGGATTTAGCATAATAAGTTTACCTGAAGTTGGAACCTGTGTTTGCAGTTGCGTGCCAAATGTGGTTTAGGCTATAGGAAAGGGCTAAGATTTGTCATCTGATATTCGTGAAAAACAAAGGAAGACATTTTTATTTTGGTTCACTTTTAAAAAAAAGCCAGCCCCAGATTGTTGGGAAAGCTTCAGTAGAATAATTTCTTAATCATCTTTATGTTCTTGGGCATATCTGGCCTCCAAAGTCCATATTAAAACTCCCCACTGATTTCCTTGGGATTATGCCCCTCAGAATGGATGACAGGAGAAACAAACACTCATCAGGCCTCAGCCATTGCCTGGCAATCCCAAGGGAAATGCCCCTCTGATCCCCACAAGGGAATCCTCAGACACCATTTTACAGGATAAGGAAAATCTCTTCTTTCCCAAGGATGATGGAAAGAGAGAAAGACAGACCATGTGAGGCGGGATGTGCCGATCTGTTTTTGAGACAAAGAGAAAACTCTAGCACACAAGCAGCCAGGGGAAGGAAAGCCAGCAGAAGGCTTTTGTAAAAGGCTAGGATATTTAGTGTGGATGCTTCAATGTAAACAGATACAAATGTGTTAATAAATAATGTGAACAGTCCTAATTTTAGAGTGCAACAATATTTCAAAATTCTTTTTACCTAGTTACATACTTTAACACTTATGCTGGTGACTCCAGGGATCATTATGATTTGAAAAATATATGTTTTAAATTACATGAGACATTTGTTTGCTTTTTAAAAATTTAAGAGTGAAGTGAATGTTATACAGGTGTGACTCTTGGGGATGGTGCTACACAGGGACAGGAGCTAGGCTCAGTGGTTATTGTGGATCTCTTCCAACGCAGCATATTTCATAATTTCTCTGGTTCTATGACATTTTTTTCATCAAATACACAGATACTACCTGAAAGAAAGAATATTCTTACTCAAACTTGCATTACACAGGTTGTATTCTGTATATTTTTGCCAAATTGCTATTATATCAAGTTGCTATTGATATTGGAAGAGAGTTTGAGATTGCTTTGCCTCGTACTTCTCTGCTTGGTCACAGTCATAGTGACTGCTTCTAAAATCTGTTGAATATACTCCAATTCTAATGATAAATTATGGCATATTGACTTGCTCTATTTTATAGCACTTAAGCCAGCTAATTCTTCATGGAAACCTTCTATTTTTAATTTTAATTTTTTTTTTAAATTTTATTTTAATAAGCTCACCTATGGTCATGCAGACCATTCTATCTGTCCTGCTTCAGCAGATAAGTCCCATCTGCAATTGCTCTCACTCATAATGGCAGCTGTGCTGGGCATTCATAGTGTGTTTCTTGCCCTAGATTAATTTAAAAGTTTATTTTATGCTACCACAAAAGCAAGAGTTCCATCAGCTTAAAGTAAATTAAAAATATCAGTATAATAACTGCTAAGGAATTGCTTTCAGCTAAAATCTATATTCACATTATTTTGGAAACTACCTTGTGCAGCCTGTTCTCAAAGGTCTTCAGTGGGGGCGACTCCAAACCCTTCATAAACAATCATTTCCACAGCTTCAATGTCTTCACTGTGAGAAAATTTTTGCCAGCATTTGACCTGACTCTCCTTTGTTTCAATGTAGTACTGTCACTTTCTGTCATCTGGCTGTAGTCCCAAAATACAAACTCTTCCCTGCCTCTTCCCACAAGGCTTTTAACATTTGAAGTCTTTGGTTTTTATGTCCACTCATTTTCTTTTCCAGATGAAATCACCCCAGTTCAGATTCGTTTGCAGGTGACATTTCCCAAATTTCTGATCATTCCCATTCCTCTCCTTCGGGCACTTTTGAAGGCAGCTGTATCTTTTTTTGGAAAAGTGATTCTTTAATGGGGTCCCTGCCTGTGTACAGCTGAGCAGCATGATCATTGCCTTATCTTCTGTCTGCTCAGCTCCCAGCAGCTCAGCCCCCTCGCACCCAGATACGGTTCTGGTTTTCTTCCTCACAACTCTGCGGGGAGAGAAAGAGAGAGATTCTCCCTCATTCAAAATCAAGCTTCAGTCTTGTGTTGCCTGCTCCTACCTAGTGGAACCTTCAAAGTTCTTCAGGAGCTGCTTAAGAGGGAAAGAGGGTCCTGAGTGTTATCTTTTGGAGGAGAATGGAAACCAAGTTTTTCCGTACACGAGACACATTTGACCCCATGCAATTCTTCCCTTTCTCGCTCTGTTTTCCTTCCAAAATGAAAATCCCCTAAAAATGCAATGTTTAGTTTTATCTTTTTTCTGTTTTTTTCTCATGTAATTATTTGCATTACTAATTTAAGCGAATGTGTTATAAAAGCATCGTTTTGAACCAAAAAACCCCAGAAAACCCAAAACCTGACTTTTTTAGCCATTGTTTCTTCCAAAGTGGCTTGCATCATTAAGCATAAAATATTTTCTCATCTTCAGATCAGTAAAAATTTTGTGAAAAACCCTCATCTAATTTTTGAGTGGTTGTTCTCCCTCTTGACTTGAAACATTTGAGCAAAATAACTCATAGGAAATTCTAATATAATTCTGCCACCTATGTAAATTCATTCAGATTTTACATCAGGACAGCTGGTTGGTTTTGTTTACAGCACCATATTTTGAATATTTTCTAAAAAACTGCATGATTTTAATCACAGAAAATGTAGACTTAGGTGCCTCACTCCCTCAATGTTAACAGAAAACTCTCTTGAGCTTCTCTTGGGAAGGGTTGAGCCTTTAATCTGTGTTTGTTTAATAATAAAGTCCCTGAGATAGGCTGGTAGATGGGTTTCTTTAACACACACTTGCATCAGTGTGAGGTATGGGTTTTTTCCTGATATACCCTGGTTTCTTAGACTGCTAAGCAGGTACTAATGACTTTGCCACAATGATCTCCTCCTGACCCTCTGGTTTGTCTTTCTGTTCTTATTTCATGAAGGTAGATAAACATTTTGCAGCAGAAATCTGAATATATATATATAAATATATATATTTTAAATGAGTGGTTCATCATTACTCTTCTGTTTTCTTACTCCATTAAATTCCATCCCACATGATCATTTCTGAACAAACATTTGCTGTCAATATTTGCTGAAAAAGTCCAACTCAACCAAGTAAATGAAGCATTAGAAAACATAATTTTGTTTCTTCATTCAGCTAAATCCATTAAGACTTTAACACAAGTAGAAACTAAAGACAAAGGGAATTTCTTATAATATGAAGGCCTGTAACACATTTGCATTTTTAAATTAATTGCTGACCTAATTATTTGTCAGTAGTAGGATAAGTTAATCAAATATAACTTACAGTAAAGCGTCTAAACACCCACAGGATTTTCTCCCCCAGAGTAAATTGTCATAGTGGTCCAGTTTGACAATCCATTCTCACTGTCATCTTGCGACCAAAGGAAGACTATCTGCGAAGTGTTACCATATGGAGACACAAGAGAGAATGAAATACTTAGATCTCCTGTACAAAGGCATGATAAGCTAACAGTCACCAGAGGAAGTCAGGAACCAGGAAGCTTTGAAAGAAGAAATACCCTGCCTTTCAAATCCATTTGGATTTATTTTTATACTCTCTCCAATTTGGACTAAAATAGTCTGATAATAAATACGCATGTAAAATAGAAATGAAACATATTGTGCAATGTTTCATTTCTAGCATATCTGTGTATCTGCATTTCATGCTTAGCATTAGTTTGATGGAAAGGCTGGTATTGATAGACCAAGACTAGGACCTTTCCCTCTTCATCTTATGGAATCTGACTGTGTTACCCCCAAATAATGTGTCGCAACCAACGACTTCATGACCCAAGGCTAAGAATGCACAATTTTACTTCAAATGCACTTGGAAACAAAATCTGATGAAACAATCAGGTAATGTGACCAATGCATTATTTTCAAAAGACATACCTAGGCGTTTGAGCTAGAAATACCTCATCAGTAGTAATATGAACTACTTCATTGCTTCTGTTATTACAGTACTGCCTCTCTCCTGTCATCTGCTGGCAATGGCAACCCACAGAAAAGGATGTTTTTCTGATCATTTTGCACTCATTAAATACAGCTGTCACAATAGCGGATGCGAGACTGCATACAAAACTTTTATGCCACGTCAAAATAAAGCAGAAACATTTTAAAAAGATCTGAAACCTTTGAAGCCTTTTCTTGAGAAATATTGAAATATTGCTTTTTGTTGTTGTTGTTTGCAACAATTGAAAATGTTCCACAGCTACACACATTAAAACTCACTGCAGAACAAAACATCATCCATCAAAATTAAGGAAAAAAGGAAAAAAATGGAGAAAAAATAAAACCAAACCAAATCTCTCTGAAGCACAAAGTGTTTGGTTTCTGAGAGTCTAAAGTTCTGGGTCATCACCTGATTTCTGGGGCTGAACATTCATTGAGTTTCAAAATCTCAAGGGACCTGACATTTAATTCTGGACTATGGGATGAAATCTGCCCCATAAAGCTTCCAACTGTGTGAAAACATCTTCTCCTAGTTCCCCGTTCTGAGAAACAGCTCCCTTTCAGGCTAAGCAGCAGTAAATTCTGTAGTTGTTTGACATTATTGCCATAAAAAAATATTTAAAAGGTCATTGTGAATGACCCCAAAACCATTTGGTGACTGGTGTGAACAGAGAACCCCTTATGAGTAGCATGAGTAATTATTCTTGTTTGGATGCAAGTGTGTTCTGAAATACTGTACCATGAAAGGTGACCTATTGAAGACTTTGGTCGCCTTGTAAGAGCTGCAAGAAAGCAATAATTTGCACCTGTCTTGCAACTCCCAAATTCAGAATTGCATGATCATAAAAGAAAAAAAGTTGTTAACTTTGAAGCATTTCCTTGAGTTGATGGCTACTGAGAAGCAGGTCAATTGAGAAGATAACAGATTTTCAAAAATACAGAATTTTCAAATGACACCCCATTGTGGCTAAAATAGCTACTCATATGAAGATACTCAAGATATTCAGGATGGCTGATCTTAAACTTTTATCAAGAGACTTCTTCGAAGACTGGATGATACAGGTATAAATCAATGAGTTCTATTAGTTGCAGTTACTCATTTAACAAAAATGAGATCCATGTCTTTGTAGTAAGTCTGCTCTTTGTTGTAAATCTTCTGCCTTCCTGAATGTATGGGCTTCGGACAATTATGTGATTTACTTGTTGTAGACTTTCCATTCCCTTCTAATTTTTAAACTGAAATTTTTGCCTGTGCAAAAAATGATGAGAAAAAATGTGCATGTGCATGTGCATGTACACACATGTGCATGTCTAAATGCACCTTCAATATATACCTGAAAAGTGCTTCACACTCATCCTGTCAGCAGTAGGATGCAAGGAAAGGAGGCCTTTGAAAGCCATGGCTGGTCTGGAACAGCCCCAAGCTCTCTAATTCCCTCTGCAAAGTGCAAGCACATGATGGCCAAAGGGAGACAACTTCCAGCATTTGTGTGGCTGGCACCCATGCAATGCAAGCTGCTTTCATTATGGGGAGCTAAGTGTGTCTCCATGAGATATGGTGACACAAATGTTGTGTGGAGATACTATCAGCTCTCTCTCTCTCTCCCCCCTCTCCTCTCCCTCTCTATCTGACTTGCTTCTTCCTGATGCAACTATTTCCTGCTCCCTTTACTCCTCTTCCTGGATACCTTTTATATTGTCCTTTACCTTTGTTGAAGGCATCTTTCCTGAGGTGAAAGAAAGAAAATTGTGTCCCTGGCTTTGGGAAAAGGAGAAAGACAGCACAAATCTTAATCCAAGAGCACATTCTCCTAGAGCAGCAGTTTTTGTTAGAACATCATGAAGGCATGACAGAATTTGTGAGTGAGAATACCAACACTGAGAAGAGCATTGCTGAGCTCTTGTTTGCAATTACTGCCTACCATCAACATTCCTGGCTCATGTAGTCCCAAGATCAATTCATCTGATGTCCCAGACAGAGTCCGCTTCCCAGATTGCAGAAAACTTTTCCAGACAGCACTAGACTCCATAAATCTGAACCTCAGGGCACTAATCCCAGCTATTGCTGTAGGGTCAAGTCACTTTGGGACTTGAGTGAATGGGGATAAATCACAGAGGAGTGACCAGTGGAAGGAAATACAGTCAGAAGAAATTTCAAACTGTAGGTTGTGAATAAGTATGAACAGAAATTAAGGCAAAGATGGAGAATTTGGCATGCAGTACAGGCAAGAAAGGAGTGAGAGAATTCAAATAAAGGGCACAAGCAATGAAAGAGAGACAGAAGAACAGAGGAAAAGGAAAAATATGAAAACTGTGAGAAAGAAAGGGAAGGATGCCGTAGAGGGAAGGACAGTACATGAAGTGGGAAAACCTTACGGGGAAAGTTGAGACAACGGGAAAATAAAACCCACGAGAAACACCCACAAGCAACATATTGTGTGCAGCTACACCTTTTCACCAGCCCACAGTTCACTTTCTCTCTCAACATCAGAGTCCTCCTGCTGGCCTTGGGCCAACTGAGATACACTGCTGATGCCCTGGCTGCTCCTGGTCCTCCCTTCTGGGATCTGTGTTCCTTACTACTTCCATCCCATACCAGGTCAATACACTCGAGTGCCTGGCCAACTCCTGTCTTATGGCTTTCAGAACTAATTTTCAGACTGGACTGTAATCTCAAAATCTGCCCGAGAGGGCACGGTATAATCCCAGCTCTATTTTAAAGGTCAAGTCCTGCAGGTTTTGCTTGGTTTTGACTCATTCAGACCTTCCAATGATTTCAAAAGCCATTGACCCAGATAAGGGAGGGCAGAACTGGGGCCACAGTCAGATTTCCAGTATAAAAAGTGACTTCATTTTCAGATGGCTTCACTGTACCTGCCGTGAGATTTCACTGCTCTATGTTTCTTCTTGAAATACATGGAAGGTTCTGTACATCAAATACATAAAAGATTTGACTTTTAATTCCTACCATGTATTTTGGTAAGAGGAATTAAATGTCAAAACACAAAAGCAATTATACACTTAATGGTAAAAAACATATAATCAAGTCATTTTTTATATTTTCAAATTGCGGGGATTGAAATAAAAGGGCAAGAGGGTCTTACTTTGACATTATAGGAGATGGAAAGGCACATTTGTATCCTTTTGTACCTTTTACAAAATGAATATGCCTGTAATCAGACCCATTCATTTTGAAACGGAGATTGTGCTTTAGATCTATGACATATTTGCGAGGGTGTTGAGAAAGTATCTAAGTAAAATGTGCCATAGGAAATCAACTCTGGGGAAATGCAGTTATTCTTCACGATGATATACAACTAGTTTGGCATAACACTTGGGGTGAAACAAAACCTGCTTGTATGGGCGAGTCATGGCTGTATATTTAAACAATCATCGCTACAGCAAAGTAGGTAAAATTTCCTAACTTGGGAAGTGTCCAAACTTCAAATTGCTGGAGGCTGGGACAGTCATCTGGGACACTCTGCCACGAGGTTATCAGCTTCTCCTCTTCAGTAGGCAGTTGCTGGAGGCCACTGTTGGGGTTTAAGACACAGGTCTGTTTTTTAGCTCTGCCTTTGTCAGGTTAATTTTTATGTCCCTTTCCTCTATATACCTAGCAAACTCAAAGGGGGAAGAAAGTAAAGTTCTGGTGGTGCCTCTGTTTCTATGATATTTGAAACTCGTGGCTAACTGCTGGTGTATCTGTACAATCCCTACCACGGTGAACCACTGCTGCCATTGCTGGGCTGGTAAGCTCCTCTGCAGCAGTGAGGTGGTCCTGCAGTCTGGGCACAAGGACAGGGTGCTTCACAGCTCTCTCCAGCCTGAGCTGGTGCCTCTCCTTCCCAGAGGCTGGGGATGACTGATGCACATTTACAGCCCAATCTGTCATTTCTCTATTGCAAGACCCTCTGTAGCTGAGACAGACTAGAGGTACAGAAATGGACTTCTGTGGGTTTAGTGACAACAGGGTGCTAAAATGTCTCTTTTCCACTTCTACAGCAGTTTATGAGGGAATAGAAGACCTAGTAGTGATAAATATTGCTACATTACTGCAGTATAGCAACTGCTTATACTCAGCATCAATCTTTGTGAGCCATTAGACCAAATTCCTTTTTAACACTGCAAAATCTACGAACATATCCCGTCAAAGACATAACAGATGTAAAGTGTGGGATCATTCCTCTATCCCACAGACTAGTGCACTCATATTTTTCCAAATTCTCAGGTCTGATTCCTGCTTATGATGATATTCATTTGTGAAGCTGTGAAAAAACTAACAATTATTATGAATGTGCCTGCTATGTAAGTAAATATATACAGCTAAATTACTCTGATATGAGCTAGATGAAAACTCCAAAAGGATAAATTTGAAAACACAACTTAAAATGCCCCAAAAATGAAATTCAAGCTGAATTACCAATCAGACCACAGTTTTATCATTACAAATTGGAAATATTTCTTTGGACTGTGGTGATTCCCTGTATACATAGATAGTTGGCAGTCTGCTCAAAGCTTATCCAGGTAGCCAACTTATAGAAAAGATTTCCCTTCGATGGATTTACATCAGCAACCTGTCCCAGACAAAGTGTAGATTATTTACTATGGGGCAGGGCAAATTGGGGTTCTATTTTAATGTAAGCTCTAATTCTTGACTTCCAAAATTAATTTTGGCACCAATTTTTTCTTGTGTCAAAATACTTACTTATTTTCTTGATGACTCTTTTATAAAGGTATCATAAAGATTAAAAGCATGATCCCAACAAAAAAAAGGTAAAAGTAATCCTTTGAGAAAAATGGAAACACTGGCCAGTTCACCTGGAGATCTGCTGCTTCTGCAGGCTGCTTCATGTCTGTAGAGGTCTTAAAAAACACGAAAAGATTTTAAGAGAATACTTATATGTATATTTTATGCCTAAGAAATGGTAGAACATCTATTTTGTGTGCCAAAGCACTATTAAATATCTAAATTTATCTTTCACTTTTAGTGGGTGTTATCTGCTGATGTGTATTTTGGGGATTTTGAAAATCTAATGTTAAAATGTGGTATTTTTCACTTCCTGTAAAGAGTGGGCTTTTGATAACAAAAGAGGAAAAAAATCTTCAACGTGCTAAACGGTACTTACTGAGAAAGAGATTTCTCTTTTCCAGGGAGAAGGAGGCATCGAACTTTTAAATCCTACTTCAGGTTTACAGTTTTATAGGGGAAAAAAAAAAAGATCAAAAAAATCCCATTTTTTACAAAAGTTAATTTCTCTCAAATTTGGACCAATAGAGTTCTATCATGTTGTGTTTCCCTGCAAAGAGAATGCAATGACTGGCATAGGAAGCCGCTGAAAACAAATTTTTTGATGGACATTTTCTGTCACCCTTTGCCATCACAGCATACATTTTCCTGTCACATAATATACGGTAATTATATGGATTTTCCTCTTTCCAAATCAGAGGAATGCTTCCTTACTTGAATGGAGGGGCCACAGACTACTAGTCAACCTAAAAATCCTGTTAGCATTACATCTCAGCATAAATAAGGAATTTGGATCAGTGCCTTGTTAGATCACCGCTATTTCTAGCTCGCTGAGTAAAAAGAGCATTTTTTGCAGCCTAGTTTGATAAGTAAAAGGTGTCTTTCTCACCTGCGTGCACTCTGAATTGTCACTCTCATTCTTTGTTCCTTTGCATGCGGCTGTTGTCAGCTCCCGAGTCACAGAACCACTTGCAGAAACGGCTCGGGAGAGTTTTGGAAGAAAGGAAAGGGAAAAAAGGACCCGCATTTTTATTTAACAGGAGAAGGAGAACATAAAGGAAAGAAAGGTGTTCTCAAGAACGTAGCCTGCAGCCTTGTCAGGTAGCATTTCTTCTGATGGTTTTTTTCTCACCCCTTTCCCACCCCAAGATCTCTCTTCATCATTTTTTTAAACATCTCTTCTGGGACAGAGACATGAAAGTGAATTGTGGGTCAAAGGCAAGAATTAGGGGTTGCCAGGTCTGCTTTCTGATGGCTTTGCTTTATCTTTGTGTCCAAGCTTTTGCCAGTTAGCAGGTACTGTGGGTTATCCATTCCAGTCACATCATTTTCTGCTTGATGACAAGCATCACACCTTCATCCATCACATTTACATTTCAAACTGCCACACTGCTCTATTGATTAATTATTTAGCAGCTCTTGGCCACTTGTGAGTGTTTCTGTGCTCACGTTTCACGGGGAAGGTCCATTCTTTTTATTTATGTGCAGTTTTGTAAAGCTAAAAAAAAAAATAGGGTAAGCCTTTATCATACACACATCCCCTAACCTGTGTGTGTGTGCCTGTATCTATGCACACGTGTGTGCATATTTACGAGTGTGTGTGTGTGTGCTGGTACAATTAGGTGCACACAGGGAGCAGAAGCAGGTAACCTGATCAATAAGCACATGCTCACACTGGTAATAGATTTCTGAGTTTTCAGAGCACTCAACAGCAGATCAATGAGACCTTGCAGGTGTGCTGGAGCTGGGAATTGCATCAGCTGTATCATGCTCCCTACAGACCTGCAGGGAACACAGACATCGTCCTCTGGGCTTTGTCACTTTGAGCAAAAACAGGTGGAGCATTTTTCCAGGTGCCTGCTAATGGTTGTGTTTCTTCCACATCACAGTCAGGAAAGGACAGCCTCTGAACGAGACAGGAGATCCAATTCGACCTAGGGCTCAACTTGCTCCAGAAAATCATTCCATCTGTCTTTTCCTCAGTTCTCCTTTGGTGAAATGCAGAATGAGGATCTAATCTTATAGTCCGTTTGCTTGCTTTATTTTATTTTCAGATAAAAATCCACTGTAAGAATAAAATCCATCTGCTCTATCTGAAAATACAGGATAGCTCATAAATCTGTGTTTGGAAGAATGATGTTGGGCCTTGCTTCTGTTCCCTGGGGCACTCCTGGGCACTCTGCTTTACCTGGACGCTTTCCTGACCCACCACTGCCCCTCAACCAGCAGTTCACCTGAGAGCAATCTGAAATCCTTTGGTGTCCCAGGTGGTGGTACATTCCACCCTCTGCTATTGGTAACTGCTTGTCCAAAGATTCATTTCTCTAGAAGGAGCAGCTGCAAGAAGAAAGCAAGATGCACGATTCCATGATGGGAAGAGAAATGTTTTCAATAAAGGCTTTGGAAAAGTCATCACACACTTATGTTGGGAGCAGAAAATGAGGAAATCTTGACGTCTAGAATAAATTTAGGATTTGGATCTGTTTTAATGTTTTCTACTGTTTTAATTTTTTACAAGTTTATTATGGATATAACCCAATAAATATGAACAGAGTGATTCTTTTTCCTGCTATTAATTTTCAATGATTTTTGACTTATGCAAAGCTTATTAAAATGAAAAAGAGTAGGTATATTACCTTTGTAGGTTCTGGATGAGACCCTTGAAGAGCAGGGTCTACATGGCTTTTATTACTCCATCTCTTACATTTCTGTATTTATCCTTCAAATTGTAAAAGTAAATGTAATACCACTGACTTTTTTTTAATGCATGGGATTTGTGTCAGTATTCAGCTCATTATGTGAATGCTGTTAGGCTAGGGTTGGTCAACATTTTTCTGTCAAAATTAATTGGTTTATTATAAACTACATTGGGAACCTGAATGAGGTGAGTGAGTACCCTATTTATATTTACAGTAAAATACTATATCACTCATACAATGCGACAAAACCATCTGCTTGGTCTATTACTGTTGCTAGTGTACTATTTAGCACACAAAGAATAACTGACTGGGTCCTTTCTATTGAAAGTATTGAAACAACAAAATGAAGTTAGCCTTAGTTCTGACTTGTGGTGGAGGATTTGGTTGTTTGGTCAAATATAATCCCCATCTCTGACTGCAGTTAAAGGAAATATTTAATGTTTAATTTTTGCCATTACTTTTCCTCTATGTTTGCTTCTCTTCCTGCCTCATTCAGTCCCTTTCTGTCTCTATTCTAACAGAAACTTCTGTGAAGTGCAAATTAATCTACTTGTATTTTTTCAGCTCTTTCCAGAACTCCTCCACCTCTGGCATTTAAAGTAAGCACTTGATGCAGACAAACCAGACATCCCCCCCATAACTTCTGCAAGGCAGCAGCCTTGTACAGCACCAAAACCACCACAACTAGTGCCTGACAAAGAAGACCACTGAATCCCTGCTAGTGAGGGAAATGTTTCTTTTGCTCTAGTGTATAAGGGAGGAAGGGAATGTAGCATGTGTTGCCATGGAGGGAAACACAGCAATGTGTTATCTTTGAGAAATCCTGACCTCCCAATTTCCAGTGTACTATGAATAGTCAGAGAAAAAAATTTAATTTCTGCCTGTTATCCTAAGTGATTTACACTGATATAACTTCTGCATGTGAAATGTCATTGCAGCAATATTAAGTTATAGCACAATAATTAAAACTTCTAGTAATTTGAAAATCAACACTTTCATGGTTAAACAAGTGTGATGATATCCATTACCTCTACAGTAAACCAAGTGTCTTATACTGTAAAGTGCAAAAATTAAGGATGGAATGTGAACTTTTAACTTATACAGCAGAGTGGTTTCTCTTACACGAGTAACTCCAACAAGAAAACAAAAATACTGGTACTGTGGCAACACTTGATTAGATCAAAGATATTATTATGTAGATCTCCCTGTAGTACTCTTCCTCTGTAAAGATCCAAAATTAAAAGAAGACAAATGAGGTTCTTTCTCTAATATTGTCATCATATAGTGACAATGTCCTGATATGCCTTTTAATTTTTTCCCCCATTATTTCTTTGAAATAGCCCTTCTCTATAGAATAACAGTCTCTCTTACATACCTATTCATTCATCAATCCTAAAACTATCCGATAGAGTCACGATGTGGCAGCAAAACTCTCCACACTTTTTTTTGCTTGCTTCATCTCTTCACATTTGCAGTTAACAGGCTTGCTCTGTATAAAAAGAATAAACAGAGTAATTGGTTTGCCATAGGTGTGTTTAATTTGTATTGTCACAAATAAAAAGGAAAAACAGCACTTCATCTTTTTTTGGCTTAATGAGATCAGAAAAGTATTTTCATAATTGAAAACAAAGAGTCTTTTAAATAAGTCTTATATTAGAAAGTGAAAACAATATAAATAGACACCTTCCAGTGAACTCTTCTCTAAAATGCCAAACATGATAACAAACAAAATCAATTAAATTATGAGTGGACTCCGTACTTTACATAGATTAAAATACATAAAAATAAAATTCTCAATATTTTACAGGATTACACAGCCTCTAATTCATATTTATTAATTTTATTATTATTAATTACCATTTCTGACTGCATAAATACTAGCCAGCTTATCCTGCTATTACCACTAATGAGAAAGACCCCAAGAAATTATATGACAGACACAAAAAAAATCCAAGTAGAGCAACAAGTGGTTCTTCATATTATCTATGAATACAGCATTACTTTACCATTTTGAGGAGCAAATATTCAGCTGTTGCTGAGAAGGTGGTCAATTGCATCAACAATGTTAGCTGGTTTCCACTTGGTGACTTGGAGTTCATTAAAGATGAGCATCCACATCTTATTGTCAATCCTTTTCTGCAAAAGAATTATTGTTAATCAATTTTGATATAAAGGTCAGAGAAGAAGAATGCAATGTCTTCTGCCCAAGCCTGGTTATTCAGTCAACAGAAAGAGCCAGTACAGTATTTTCCAGAGGAATTAAAAAGACAGACAAATAAACAACCAAGCAAACCATGAAATGGCAAGTCATAGATCAAGCTAATAGTGCAGTGCTGTTGTCCATGGAGAACAGCACTCTTGCCTGACTTCCCAGCACATGGTGCATTTGCTCTTACTTTATTAGCCAAGCAGGACTCACTTCTGCCTTCCCAGTACACCCAGAAGTTCCAGAAACACAGTGATGGTTCCATCTGTTATGGTAATAACATTAACAACTATTCTTTTCAATCAAGGAACCCTATTTATCAGATGGTCACCTGTAGCAGGAAATCCCACAGGTTGACCACATGCAACACAACTAATTTCTTTTTTATTTCCTCTAAATTTACTATCTCATACCATTTAACCACACTGACTGCCCTCTTGTTCATAAGTAATGTGACAGGAAAAAAAGGAGGTCATGACTCATGGTTTAATTAATTACTCCCAATTAATCACACCTTCAGGAGCCTCAAGTAGGTACAATATTGAGAAACAGACTTCCTTGCTGTGCCTTTTACATATAACATTGATCCAGAGAAAAGGGAGAGTGCTCCTGTCCCTCAGGGGTGTAACTTTCTGCTTTTTTTTTGCTGGAGAATTACTGCAGGATTGAACAGAGAAACATCTTTGGGAAGCAATCACCTCACAGGAATACACATTTTTACTTCATTCCTGCCTTTTCTACAAAAATGCTTGAAAAACATGCAGAAGTCATTGGTCCATAGGTGCACAAAAACAGCTGTTTGCACCCAGACCATCTTAACATCAATCTGGCTGAATTGATAAACAAAAAGATGTTGTGGCTTGTGGGATGAGCTCACTGTAGGCAACTGCTCTGTACCTGCGCAGCAGGAAAAAAAGTAAATTATGGTCTGTTTCATGTTTTCTCCAGACTTATAAATCTTAAATTGTTTCCTAAAGAATGGCATGCAGAGAGGGAACACCCTGATTCAGAGCATTGTGTCTAAGGCGGGGTCTGCAAGGTGGCAGTGACAAGTCTGATTGTTCTGTGTCTTGAGACAGACCTGGGGTATCCTCATACATGGAACACTGCCTAATCCATTATTAGGCTGTTAGGTAAAACAGTAGTGTACAGCATCACTGCTGCAACTATGATAATGCTGCAAGAGATACAAATGGGGTTATTGATTTATTTGAATAAAATATTGTTAACATCAGCCAGAGGAGAGGACTCCAGGTCCCAAACTGGCTAGGGGACACTTTGCTGAAGAGGGCTATGATTACAGTTAATTGTTGGAACTGGAGTATGGTCCTTGTGTTCGTGAATTTCCATGTCCATCCATTTTTCTTCCCCCTCTGAGATTTCTACCTTTCCCTCCAGGGAATAAAAAAGACAACAAACACCACACAAGATACAACGGTCACTTCTGCAAAATGATGCTTAAAACAATGTGCAGTGCCATGCCTAGACCTGCAGGGAGCTGGCCATTAGGCTCTGTTTCAATAACCTTCTTCGGGGACAAAGAAAGAGAGGCTAGCACTGTGGTTAGAAGAGGTGCAAGGTGCACAGATGCACCTTCCACTTCCCCCTGGTTTTACCTCTTCCTAGAAAAGGGGAAGTCTTGGAAGGAGGAAAGTACTCTAGACCCTACTTAGATGTCCTAGACTCGACTTTAGATGGCATTTCTTCAACTTCAAGAGAGGGGAGACATCCTGAAATCCAGAATTCTGGTGGCATATGAGACCTTTTTCCTTGTCAGCTGGAGCTGTGACTGAGCTGTGAGCTGAATTTCACACTCAATGCATCAATCCAATAAGATAGTGCCTTGATGTTTGGTGGTTATCTTGATTTGGTAGTGCAGTGGAAAATGTTTTGTACTTAACTTCACATAAATGACAGAGGCACAGAGATGTGAAAAGTCCTGTAGGAGCAGTAGCAACTGCATACAGCTTTTAGGCTAGGGATTAGCTGCCTTTAAATAGGTTGCCCTCACTAGATTGAGAACTGATTGCAATACCTTCTTGTCTCTTCTTTACCTCAATCAATAATTTTTAGCGTTCAAAATAATCAGAGTGCAATAATTCCTCCACAGGAACAGTCATGTAGTGATGAATTACATATTCCAGTCTGCATAAGTATGAAAGAAGAAAGGCAAATTTTGAACAAAATCTGCTATACTGAGGCAAAATTTGTGTCTCTGCAGCTGACAGGTATGTGTCTTTACTGCCTTGCAAAGTTTAATAGTTAATGGGAATAAGCTTTGGTAACACATAAGACATAAAAAATAGACAAACCAGCCAAAAGCTCAGCTATATGTGTCCTGTGTGTGCCTCTAAATACTATTAAAATTGAATTTGACTAGACTTGCTCAAATCAGACCTGTTATCAACAACATATTGTCTCAGGAGACCAACATTTGTCCAGTTAGGGCTTCCTTCATTAATCGTCCTGCATCAAGCAAGCCAAATCCAAATCTGTGGAGAAAAAGCAATTAGATATTTTAAGCAGTGATAAGAACACCACAAATAATCAATTTCTATGGCATTAACAGCTACCTGGCCCAGAAAAAGTCTATAAAAGCTGGAATTTATTGCAGAACACCAGACAGCTTACAGAGCATTGATTCTTAGTAGTATGCATAGATTGCTGGATTTAAAGAGAAATCCCTAATGGTTTTTACCTTTAATTTTTTTCCTTTTAAAGGGAAAACAAGGATAAGGTGTTCATAAGGCCAAAATGCAGGAAAAGAAATGTCTAAGGCTTGTTAAACAGAATTTGTTTATCTTTCAGGTGAACAAAATACTGCCACACTGTTTGATGGCAATTATATGCAATCTAATGCATAAACTTCATAAGAGATGAGATGCTAAATACAGTCATAATATCCTATGGTTAGGAAAATACATTAATTTGGCTTATTTTTAAAACATTTATTGTACCTGAGATGCCAACAGACTAGAAACCATTTTTGCATTTGTTCTGCTTGTGAATCTTAAGGCTTTAAAGCCTCCTATTCCTCCATAGCAATCTCATATTGGAGTATTTTCTTCTTGTGATTTGTAGCTATTTATAAAAGCAAAACAAAAGGTAGTGCAAAACCCAACAGGCAGAACATTATTGTCTGCAGTGGACAACAAAGTTTTAAAACCTATTTAGTCTTAATGTTCCCAAAAACCAATTTTTGTATGTAGATGTTATAGTTGCTCTTTAAATGTGAACCAAAACATATCTGAACTCAGACTTCTAGACCAATGGCCTGAGAAGTCAAAAGGGACTTTGGCAATCATCTCATCTTACCCCCTGTACACATGCACTAGAATCTTTCCGAAGTAGCTGGATTAAACAATGTCTTTCAGAAAGGTGTCTAATCTCATTTTAAAGACTCCAAGCTATGGTGAGTCCACCTCCTCCCTGGGTAAGCTCTTCCAGTGTTTAATTACCCTTACTGCTAGGAGACGGTGTCTTATTTCAAGGTTGAATTTGTCTAACAGCATTCAAATACTGAAAATGCAGGATGTTTGAGAGAGAGCAAATGTAAGTGACATGATACACTTTATACTAATCCTAAATCAAAAGATTATGGAAATATTGAAAACATGACAACTAAAGCTCTATTTTGGCAAACATTTATGCAAGGGGGTATCTCCTCTCTGCATAGGAAATGGTTTTCTTTCAATTCTGCAAGCTTACACACACGTGTAAAGTTACGCCAGGGCTTCAAGTGCAATTCAAAAAGAGGCATCTGGAGTGACTTTTGCTGAAAAAAATATTAGGCATTAACTAATAAATACAACCTCCCTCCATTTCTGCCCCCTTCTAAGCAGCCTTTGTGGCTGCTTATAAATACTAGAAGAAAAAGTGAGAAAACTTCCTCATTGCAGAAATGTGATTGCTGCCATAGGGGGATGACTGCTGAAATCTAAACACAACCTAAGAGGGGAGAGAGAAAAAAATAGGAATGGAAAAAAAAAAAAAAAAAGGAGAGTTGTCAAGATAATTAAAACTTTGCAACAATTCAGTAGTGGTGCTGATAAAAACAGCACTGCTGGCTGAATGCAAATAAGATGGTAAAGGCCCTGTTTGGATTATGGTAATTACTCAGTCTGAAGTTAGCTTCAGCCACACACACATATAAGCACACACATACACACACAGCAGTGGAGTGGAACCTGACAACCATACTTGGCGTGCGATCATAAAATTCCCTGGCACGCTCTCAGGATGCCATGTGGAGCTATTTGTACAGTTAGGTACGGGACTCTGCGGCGCAGGAAATACCAGCGGAAGCACGGCTGACCCGCCTGGCCTTCAGCGAGAGCCTGCCCCCCCGCTTACTGCTGGCCTGCATTCAAAAGTGATCTCTGGAGAAGGCAAATCAATCGAACACATGTTTGGTCTAAAAATGTCATTTTGGAATATGTTAAGATATTTCCTTACATTAGACCATTTTGTTTGCCCCAAAGATTTGTCAAGTGCAATTGAATGCATACACATCACAACACATGCCAGTGCCAGAACAAAATAATTTCAATGTGTCCTTTAGTACTCCGATAAAATGCAGGCAGTCGGTGTTGAAACGAGATGCCCTGTGAAAGTCTTGAGAGCACTGGCATTCTGCATTTCTTCCAGGAACTTGTTTCTTTAAAATTTGGGATCTGTCCAAATGAGCAGATTTTGCGTAAGAATGAGGAAGAGGACCAGCTCAACCTCTCCTCTTGCCTTCTAGACGGAGGAGTTGAGGCAGGCTAATTTATGTGATGAAAAATCATTAAAGGAATTACAATTTCCAACTCTGATTCCTAAATAATAAAGCCTTTACGAGGACAATATCATTACAAATAACCCTATTAATCCGTTGATTCCGCTTTAGAGCCAATTCTGATATATGACAAAGATGTGTTTCTTCAACAGTTTTCACAAGTTAATATTAAATAATATTGGCACACAC
>VZSE01003767.1:106521-144021 GCA_013398275.1 Promerops cafer | reverse complement strand
ATTCTGAAATGAATCTACATGCCTAGCAAAATCTTCTGTGAGGGAAAAGGAGAGAGAGGAAGAGAGTCAAACAGGAGACAGTTTACATGCAACTTCTGGCTGAAAAAGACAGCAGACCACCAAATTAATGAAATCTTATAACTCTTAAAAAAACCCCAAAAAATCCCCACAGACCATTTCAAAGCAAAACATTCCAGTGTCTTCAAGCTGAAGACTTCCCACAAGCTCACAGTGAAATGCACCTCCTAAACACTAAGATGTTTACATTTGAGCCCTCCAATATGTATTAAATGAATGCCAAAGTTGAAAATAATAAGGAAACAACTGCTCTTATGATGCTTCCTTCTCTCCGCAGTATGATTAGATGCTGGTAAAATACCTTTAGACCATGCATTATCAGCTCACCATCAGTTTTTCTATTTCTATGGATTTCTATGGTTTCTCATATTTTTATCAAGTTTTTGCCTTCTGCTCTACCTGAGCTACTTTGAAACCAAAATGAAGACATCTGTGCTTGATATTGGGATTTTGGATGTGAGAGTGTGGATAGATAAAGACTATTAACACAAGCTGGGATTTATTTCCTGTGGCGCAGTTCTACCCATTGAACAGAGCCCTCTCCGTTGGGAGATGGTGAGGCTGGGAGAGAAGGAAATGGAGATGGGGACTAGAAGACTGGCTGCTGAGTTTGTTTGGTCCCAGGTTGCTTCAGCCAGGTGGACACTCCTCAAGATTTCTAGTCTTCTCCTCTTTAGATATTAGGAGCCCTATCTGGAACCAAGGCAAATTCCCAAATAAAAAATGTGTATGGATCTTTCTGAAAATGCTGCCCTGAGATATAATCTCACTGTGTTCTAGATCAGAAACAGCAGCCACAAGAGATTTTAGGCTAAATATCCTTTTCAGGCTATCATCTTCCTCCACTGAAGTAGGGAAAAAACTTCCTGTCACTTTTCTTCTCTATGAGTTTTTGCAAAGATCTTCTGGGAAAACAGGTAGAAAATGCTGGAAGTAAAAAGGGAGGAATAGGAAGAAATTGGCACCACTGCTCTAAAACTGTGCAGAAAAACTGCTTGAGAGATCATGTGTGTGGAAACCATTTAATTTTTATATTTGACTTTGCTCTTTAGAAGGCTCTTAACCAGTGGCACTGGCAGAAACCAAGGGAAGACCAATAAAACTGTATGTTACCTTGAGGAAAGTCAGAAAAGACACTTTTCTGTTCTATCTTCTAGTCCCTATGGATCACTTTTCTAGTGGAAAAGTGTGGCCTTGAAAAGATTGTAGGAGAAACCCTTCATCCCTTGTTTTGGACAAAATGAATCATGGCAGAACTTGATCGGAGACTGCTCTAGGCATCATCCATAGCAGATTAAACTTTCTTTGGGTAGGTCTATAAAAAGAGATTGTAGACACACATTATTTCCTCTGAGCAGTCTTTAAAGTGGTAACTGATCTAAAAAGAGCTCTGATCTCTGCATGTCAGAAACACATTACATTGGATAAAAATGCTGGTTTTCAGTTTAGGTAATTCATGTCCTAGAGAAAAACAAAGAAAAATTAAAAAGCTCTCAAGAGACAATGGGATCTATTCTGTCCTCACATGCATGACTTAGTTAAAAGTGGGCTCATTGCCAGCTTCTGAGCTCAGCTACACACATGCAATTTTCTTTGACTTAAACAGAGCATATATTTTTGTGGGCAGAATCTGGACTTTTTGCATAAAGGAATTCCTATTATTTTTTATTATTTGTATGTTATAAGGATCATGGTCTCATTGTTTTGAGCTTTGGGAAAACAAGGTTCTGTGTTCTACCCACTGGAGAGATTACGGCCCAGAAGAACCAGCAGCATGTGAAGGGTGGGGGCAGTCTATCAGTCCTCTACACGGTCATATCTTACAAATTACAAAGAGGCGTCACCTAGAAAATAATTGACTTTCTTGAAATGGGTGTTTTCAGATGCCTGACAAGCTCTGTGTGTGCCTTTCCCTTCCATCACTGCACCCAGCACGACACTGCTTCCCATCCCAATTTTATTGAGTCCTCATCCTCAGAGCTGGTTTACCCTGAGAACGCACTCGGTCTTGTTTCCAGCACCTGCTTTTAACAGAGTCTACACACCACTGCTGCCAGATTCTGTGCTCAGCTACACATGTGGCTTCCTTTGACTGAGAGTACATATTTTTCTGGGCACAGCCAGTTCTTTTAGGGTATGGCTCTACACAAACATGGAAGCCCATCTGGCTCACCTGAGCTTGGGGCTTGTAAAGGCCCTAGCAGAGGATGCAAACTGGAGGAATTTGAAGGAGCAGAAGGCAGTGGTCTGACTGCTGTGTTTCGGGGCCATACCTGGCATCTGACATGACAGTGAAAGAAGCAGGAGCACACTGGTAGGTGGGAATAGTGTAAATGAGCTCTTCCTCTAACTGCATCTCTCTACACAGCGCTTCACTATTTAGCAATCAGCATAGTGAAAGCAAGAAATCAGATGGACTTAAGGACTTACTCCTGTGTGATGGAAGTGGAAGAGTAGGGATAAGACAGAGGATTTTAAGTCCTCAGAAAAGAGCCAAATCAGTGTGCTCAGTCTCTTCTGTGTGCCTGTTTGAATGCCCGCAAGTACAGCTGGGGTTCTGCAGGTTTGGGAGGGAAGGGTTTCAGGGCAGGGAGCAGAGCCAGGGAATGACTACTCTCTATCCCTCGCCACCCCTGGCACCTTTCCCAGTGGAAGTCAGAGTGGGGATTAACACACACGGAACTGGTTCTGTTCCAACTCCCCAAGAGGAAAACAACATTTTTTCAAGCTATATGATTCTTGTTTGTAGCTACGTGACACGTTATTTAATGGCTGTGAAATACTGCATTGTTCTGATTTTGAAGATGCGCACATCTTTGGAGGACCACTCTCATTTTTCTAAATGCTTTTTAAATGCAACATTTACAAACACCTTCATTTTCTTTTGTTGCTGACTCGCTCATTGACATTTTAAGCTAAACAGCATATGGCTTATAGCTCTGTACAAGCAATTGTATACAATTCATACATTTTCTGGAATTAAAAAGCCTTGGAAACACAATGACAATTTTCAAAACTATTGGTTTATTCTTAAAACTACGAGATCTGTGAGGTCTATTCTTCATTTTTACAGATTTTTTCAAGTGATCCAAAAGAGTTGCTCAGGGCATCACAATTTCCTGGCTGCAAAACAACAAAAACAACACAGGTGGATATTTAGATGTTTGATTCCCACATGTGTTCAATGTTCTTTGTGGTCTTTAGATGGAAGGGTATTACTGGAGTGTAAGGTATTAATTACTGTTATCAGCATCTAAGACATCTCTTGCTGAAGATTTAAAGCAGCTTCCCCTGGAAGCATAGGAAATAGGATTTAAAAGGCCTCCTGCATCAAGTTCATACCCCAGCTTTTGCTGTCAACTGCACATCACACAATTGGTTTCATGAAGTGCTCAAGTTTCATGCTGTAACCAGTAAAGCTTCTTGCTTCCCCTGCTCCTGTTGGAGGGCTGCTCCAGGATATCATTCCAGCGCTTCCTCCTAATTTCCTGTTAGAGTTTATTCATGGCCATTTTATAACCATTTGTTCTTATGTCAACATCATCCTTTAAATAGCTCTTCTCCCTCTTTGTATATTTATAGATAACAGTTATGTTCCCTTTCAGCCTTTGTTTTTTTTGTGTAAACAAGTAAAGAACTTTTAGTTTGATATGTTAGATAGCCCCTGCTCCTCCTACCAATTCACCTTGGTGCTTGTCCCAGTTTGAAATAATTGTGTTGCACATGGGTGCAATAAAATGGGTGACCCAAGTTGTGGGTCTGCCTGTAGTCTGTCAGAGCAATATCAGCTAATGAAAATTAGGAAAAAACCCTGCCATTTCACTTCCCACTCTTCCTCATCAAAACTTTTTTTTAATATAGACACAACATATCTGTGGCTCATGATCACCTTTTATTAGCAAGGAGAGCAATCCAAAATTTTTAAGTACCCAACCTGTACATCTTCTTTCAGCCAGCTGCTGAAGCAATGCTACCCACCCAAATTGTGTGCCTAAACCCACTGCTTCATTATTTTTTTTCTAAAGTGTACCATCTTGACGCTACACTGCTGGATTTCACCTTGTCCCATCCCATTCATTTTCTTCTCTTTTCTTTGCCTGCACTACAAGATACTATTGGTATTTTTACCTAACTTTGTGTAATCATAAAATTTCACTTGCATATACTCCCTTTGCTGCAGTGTGGGTGTTAATGAAAATAGGACCCTACAAAATGATTAATAATAAAAGCAGTATGTGTAGGACTCGTCTACTGATCTCTGTCTATCCCAGTAGATCTGTTTTCAGTACAACCTGCAGTCACCTCTTCTCCAATCAGCTCCCCTCAGTTCTTCCAACTGATCTCCTCTTTCTCAGTTTAAATAATACCCCTCCCCCTGCAATGATGATAATATAATTTACGGATATCAGAGGAGCGAGATCTATCGCATTTCCTTTCTTTAGAAAAACCTCATTATTTATGGCATGATCCATTTTTGGAAAAGTCTGACGTGTTTCAACACATCTCGTTTCCTTCAAAATTAATTTTAAAACCTGGCATGCAATGAGAGCATATTATGAGTCTGAAAAAAAGCTGCAACAGTCGTGTACTGTGTACTATAATGGGTTAATTGTTGCAGTGCAGGAGGCTGATAGGGAGCCACAAGAAGGTGCATGCCTTAATGAGGAGATGGGAAGGAGCCCTGGGGCATGGAATAGGGGCTAATATGAAGGGGAAAACAGTAGGCTAGAAAGCTGAGTAACCCAAATAAAGATACATTTGCTCCTGTTTATGTTACAATAACTGTCTTGCATTGTCACTGACAAAACTCAGAAACACTAAAGTAACTCAATGAGATGGATGTGTGCATGGAATATTTCTGTCCTAGACTAGGTTTTCTATGTTTTAAGGTTTCACTGGCACTCCCTACTCAAAACAATGAGCTACCAGCTAAACTGAAAACTGGAGCACTACTTTGATGAGTGGACATACTGTGGTTACAGTCAATACTTTTGATTCCTGGGGAGGAACTCTGTTTCCAGCCTGCATTTTTCTAAAGGAGGAATTTTTGAAAGACATCAAGTTCCCTTGGTCTAAGGAAAGTCCAGAAAATATTGGAAAGGACTAACATTAACACATGGATCAGAATAACTCTTCTTCAAATGCAGAAGCAATGACACTATGCAATGACTGATCCACTTTGTGACACTTTGTTCAGATCTTCAGGCAAAAATACCACCAGTTACAGTTTAAGATTGGTCAGTAATACATAGAATATTGACTTTGCCTTAGTAATATGGATAAAATCAGTTCTTTCTGTCTTGGAGGCTGGTCGGCAGGGGTAATGGAACCTTGAAAAACACGAGGATCAAAATCAAAGAAAATTTGTTCAAAGCCCAGCAAATGTTTAACTTAATGTCTAAAATGGTCAATCAGCCTTATACTATCTCTCTCACTTTATCCGTTAATTAAATACTTTGAGTCATATTTCTCCAATAAGGTTTTTTAAAAAATGAAATAATTTCCTTTTATTACACCTGGTGCACAAGTAGTGGGCTTTATAATATGTACTTTCTCCAAATGTAACAGCACATGGTACCTGGTCCTCACAAATTGCTAGTTGCTAGACATTCCTTTCTAGGATTAATTAATTGTAGGAATAAATCAATATAACTGTAAATGGAACCGGCATCAAAGTCAGACTTACTGAATATTGATAATCATCTAAGTAAACACTGGAGGTAGCTTCCAAGTTAAATAATAAGATTCTCAAAAGCATGTTTCTATAAAACAAAGGTAAATATAAAGTCTTTAATAAAACCTCTGTAGAGCCCCACAGAAACAATAAACAGAATCAAAGTAAAAGAGAGTTTACCTAAACATCAGCTAGACCTTTTTCTTTACCATTATTTTGTTCTCATTTTATTATTATGGATCTTGTCTCCCACTCCTTACATGTTTCCTCTTGATTCTCCAGCCTTCTACATCCTACTTGCTTTCTTTACAGTAGAAATTGCCATACAGGGTCAGACAATAAGTCTCTGTGGTCTACCATTCAATCTCTCTGAAAGAGCCAGTGTATCAAGTCTCCTCCTTGTCTTTAACAGAGACTGACCTAAAGCATGAAGCTTGCCATTAGTATCCCTCTTACAAAATAGGTAACTGCAAGTATTTTGTACTTACTGTATCTTACAAAGTACTTGGCCTCAGTGACACACAAGGGCAATTATTACCATGAGCTAATTATATACTGTGAGTGGAGAGGAGAAATATTTCTTTTTTTCATGAGTTTCCAAAGATCAGCTTTTACTTTCAGGCAGTATTTCCTTACCCTCTCGTAACAATAGGAGAGCAAGGATGAAAATTCCTGACTGACCCCTACTATTATTTTGGAAATACTTATCATGTCAGCGGCGATTTTGTTTCTTTCCTTTATTTCTGAAGTCTCCCATCATTAGCTGTTGCTAGCATTTTTATTGCTGTATAGCCTCGTTGGTTTCCCAGCGTGTGCGCACCAGGTCCTGCATAGCAGCCAACACGCCAACGGGTGAGGGAGCAAGGAGCAGTGCACTCATTAAAGGGTTGTTGTGCTGGAAAAATGGCATGCACTTGTGTGGATGCGTGCCTCGGAGTGGCACGTCCTCCCAGAGAGGCAGCGTCAGTTTTACACCACCTCTGGAGACATCCCGGCACTGACACACCGGCACGCAGGGCTGCTGCCGCTGCGCCCTGCGGCTCCAACCGAGTAGCCTGTGGCGGGCAGGGAGTGACGCGGTTCTGGCAGAGCTACAAGGTTGGTTGGGAATCTTTCCTAGCCAGAGGCAGGAATGCTTCACAAGCCCCAGAGACAGTGACCCCAGGGCAAGCTAAACCCTCTCTCAGGAAAGCAGGTCTTCAGAAAGAGGAGGGAGAGAGCTGCAATGAGCCAAGTACTGGGGGAGGACGAAGCAGGAGGAAAGTACTGTGCGGTTCATCAGCTGTATGGAGAGGGTAGCAGAGGGGTAGTAAATGGAAACAGACGGGCAAGTTCTCAGGAGAAGAGGTAGAAGAAAAAACCAAGACTATCTTTGGAGGATGGTTGATATGGAGGCTGAGAAACTCAGAGAAGGTGAAAGAAGCATTCTCCCTCTTGCGATGAAAGAATTGTCTCTAATAAAAAAAGTCCAGGCTGTCTGTTATCAGCACCTTGAAGATGCTACATACTGATGAAGTAGAAAGAAAGACAGGTTCAATTTTCCAATAAGGTGATAGTAGGTAAATTAGTGCTTTTGCAGTGGTTTATGAATATCTGATCTCCCTGTTTTGACGGTACTTTCTCACCACATCCATCCCGGACTGAACCACATTCTGCCTTATCCTTAAGAAAGAAAAGAGCGCTGGGTTACAAGAAATAGAGAACAGTCCAAATGCTGTAGCCTCCATAAACATGAGTTATCTGTAAAAAATTTTAGGAAACTCCAAGGAAACAGTATACATAAAAATGTGGAAGCAATATCTCTGGCTGTTACTGAATGGAGAATCAGTTCATACAGAATAATTTTCTGTAAAAAATGCTACAACACAAATCTTATAAAATTATTCTTGAAATTTAATTTGGCTAGGACAGATCTGTCCATAAACTCATGAAAAAGTGGTTAAATTGGTACTACTCCACATTCCTGCTATGTTGTTGTTTATGTGTGTATGAACAATTATTTTGCCATAAAACTCTCCTATTGATTTTTCTTAAATTATTCTTTTAATATAACAGTTATCTTCACTGCATAATAGTGCCAGAAAAAGGACTTGAACCAAATTAGTAATGACAATACTAAAATAAAAACCTATACCCTTAATTTGGATCACTGTGGCATGTAGAATTTTTTTTTGCAAATTAACCCAAAAGAAAACCTGCTCCTGCTCATGTGCAGTCACTATAGAATTGATATTACCTATCCAGAGCAGACGTCAAAGTGATTGAATAATTTGTTCTTCAAAACTAGTCTACCACAAGTGATTGCTTCTCTTGAACACTCTTCTCATCTCTGTATGAGTGGTGAGAGAAAAGACAATATACCTGGATATGCTGTTAGGGGTAATGTTCAAACAAGAAAATAATGTGTATATATTGCTTTAAATCCCATCCTATCAAAAAACTGCTGAGACCTCTAATTCTCATGACGATACCTTTGGGAGCTGTAGGTATCTTGAGAACAGTGCTGCATGTCACTAAGTAAGTGTCTAACAGCATGTGACTCAAAGCACTGCGTTGCGAGGATAGCACAAGAAATTATTCACGTAGTTGATAATTTCCATTTCCATTTAACAAACAAGCTGTTACCCACATACAATTGTATCTGCGAAGATTCCATAAGCTTAAATTTGGAATGATACATAAATTTGAGACATGAGTTTCAAACAACAACTAAAGGAACTCACTGCAATATGGAGACATAAATATATCTGCATGGAAATCAGGGGAAATACGGAATTAGTCTTAAATGGCAATGTCTTTAAACAAAACAAAAATTTTAAAACTTTATACAGATATAGACACCAGGATTTGGACAACTAATCAAGTTCCTTGTGATGAAAATTTTGTTTTTATTATCAGTATTTTCTATTATTGGCATTGTGAAATGCCCTCAGGGCCTGAACTAGAAGCCAGGTTCCATTATAATGGGTATGAAGCATGTAATGAAAAGATAGCCTTCCCCTCCAAAGTGTTCTTGAGGTAAATGTATGTCCATATTGCAGTCAGAAGACAGAAGTGACTGCACAAAGCATGGAGATACTAGAGACAAGTTTTTAGTTAGGCATCTTGGTAAGCTAGGCCAAGGAACACAGGCCCAGTGAGGACTAGTTACTCTTCCTTCACAGTCAGTTTTGCAGATGTCACAGAGAAAAAAGCAAAAAGTGAATCTTGAAGGGAAGAAAATAGACTAAGGAATAGGGAAAGATAGTAATGTCATCTGATTTTTCATGTAAACAAATGGCTGAGGAGCACATATAGGGAAGGTTGTGAGGTTACTCCAGTGAGAAGAAAGGTTAGAGGTAAATACAGAGTTTAGGATTATACCCAGTCTAATACTAAAATCCCTGCTGGTGGTTAGATGTGCTAATTTGCCTGCCATCTTTGTTGTATGTAGAATGCTTCTGGTGGAGAAGCACACAGCTAGCATGCCTCAATGGCAGTAGGGATTAATTGAGCATAATGTCTTTTGGAAAGTCCCAGCATTTTCTTGGAAGGCAACAAGGGAAAACTGATAGTTTGGCGTTGTAACTGAGTTTCATAATGAAATGTCTTACAGCGAATCCTTGTTGCCCCATTAATCTTAAACCTTTGTTAAAAAAAGCTTTTAAAGTGTATTACTTAATTGTATAATTTGAGGACTTGCTGCACAATTCCATACGAGTTCTATGTTTGGTCTCTCCTAGATGAGACAGCATTAGTACTTAGAAATCAGGAATATGAAAGTTAAGGTTGAGTGGATCATTTTCCCTCCCTTCCGCAAACACCTTGTGATGCAGTCTAATTATATTGTCCACTACTGTTGCTCTGTTGTTACTACTGCTGTTTTGACATTTTACAGATTCTCAGTTAAACCATTTAACCTGTGACATTGATAAGTCCACCAGTCAGAAGTCATGACATTATGTCGTTCTGTAGTTTGCTTCAAGAGCCAAACATCGGTGGATGATTGAACAAAACTTCAGAAATATTTTAGATAAAGTGCTGCAATATCACGTGGTTTCATGAAAAAATATGTGGCTAAAAACTTAAAAAAAAGGCATTTTCAACTCATTGTGAATGGTAACTAATTTTCAAATGTTAATATATATGGCTTATTTGACAATGGGTAGTTTTAAAATTTTAGTTGTGTCTTTCTTTTTTACTAATGATACATCATACTGATTCAAACTGATTTTTGAACCTATACTGACTGAAAAATTAGATTCAACACATCTGGAAGTGAGATGAAGAATGAAGAATTCAGCCCTGTTTCAAAAGATGAAGAGCAGGTTAAAATCACAAGTTATAAATAAAAGGCATCTACATATTTACAGCAGCTGTTCTGTAGTGTCAGTACATTTGCTTTGACTAGATTTCCTTGTGACTTCTGTTTGAGGCTTTTGGCTTGTGTATCTCTGACTAATTTACCTTTCACAGGACTGGGCACTCCCAAGCTGTAATGTGCTTCACAGGGAAAACATATCTGAGTAACAGGAGCAAAAACGGTAGTTCATCAGGCTCCAAGCTTTTCAGGCCCTCCAGGAAAATTCTGTGTGAATATATCAGGCAAATTTTTAGTGCCACTGACACAAATAAAAATTGTGTTTTGGCATTTCATGAATCTAAAAGCTCATATGGGGACACCTCAGTATATACAGGTGTCCAAGAAATTACAGCCTTGCAGGTCTTTTCTAGGTAAGGTTCAACTGTCTGTTCTGTATCTCCTTCAGTAGTGATGCCACTGATAGATTTAAAATCCATTCATTCAGCAACTGTTCTCAGGCTACTTTGTAATGCATCACAAAGTAGGAAAATTTCCTGGCCTGAGTCCTGCCAACACCACTTGGGGAAGTGAACAGGACAGGAGAGGTGCAAAGAAAGAGATGGCAGTTTTGCTAAGAAAGGAAATTAATGATTTATCTCTATATCCATTTCTTCTTTTGTATTCAAGCAAAATCTGAAAACTTTTCTTCATATTCAGTTGATTAATCTACCACTCTCATAATTAATTTAATACAGATTAATATAGGCTGGCTTAACCTGTCCTGGTTATTAGCATAGTACTGCTGCCTTGGTTTTACATCAGTTGCTACCACCTTCCATTAAGTAAGTGAAAATATAACTTTTCTACATCAATAGAAATAATTCTGTATTTGTACTATAAGACTGTATAAGTCAACTTGATCTAAAATAATATGTTTCCTCAAAGAAGTTTTTATTTTGTATTTGTAAATTAATAATGAATTGATAGATGTATCTTTCTGATGTAAGGCATATTTACTTGTATATAGCACAGGAGCTGATAATTAAGAAGAATTTTCCAAGTCTGTTTACTGTATTGTTTCTGAGAGGCTTAATGAAGTGATTAAAACATTGGTCTTGCAACATCTTGCAACTTTTATATGAAATTACCTCAGTGGACAAAATGAAACATTTATTTTTTTAGTGTTTTTTTTTGGATGCATTAATTCTTTCCTATCAATTTTTCTTAGTACTCACATTCCTGTACTCCCTGGTATTCCCCGTATCACTGTGATAGATGGGTAGAAAATACAGAACAAAATAAATTTTTAGAAATTTGAAGAGAGCTTTGTGAAACATTTATAAGGAAACCTTGTATCATGGGAAACTGGAGTTGTATGAGATTTCAGGTAACTCTGAGATTTATGAACATCTCTGAGAAATCTGGACATCAGCATGCAAGGCTCAGGAAAACTTTCAGCAAAGTGTGAGAAGGTTCTCCATTGCCCAGCAGATTTATATGAAACCCCAGAGCACAGAAGAGTCTCTCAAGCAAAATGCAAATAAGTTTCTCTCAGCCATCCCCAGCAGAGACAGGCTTTCAAGCACGGGGTTTTCTTGCAGAAGGATAGAAATGGATATCCTGAGGTGCATCCATGCTGCCTAAATATTGGAGGGAAACAGTCTCACTCCAAGGGTGATCTGAAGCAGTAGCCATTAACAAGACAAACAGCTTAAGGAGACAAATCTCCTGAATAAGTATGTAGCTAAATTTGGATAGTGTATATACTGGATAGTGTATGTTTCGTATTTCCTTCCCTGTGGAAACAGTGATAAATAAACTCCTGCCTCTTGTTGCTAATGGAGGTGACATGAAATTTGAAAATATTAGGTTGGGGTGGCAGATAATGGGAGAGAGCTGAGAGTTAATTAACTGGCATGTCTAAGAGAGCTGTGCCTGGAGGCCACTGCCAGGACTGGCAACTCTGTGTGCAGAGCACTGTACAAACACTTAGGAAGAAATAGCCATCAGCCCAAAGAATCTGCTGCCCAAAGAGGCAAGAAAGTTGAGAAGAACAGAGAAATGTGGAAGGGTATACTATTTCTGAGAATTGCTTCAGTTGCCTACTCCCATACTCAGCAAATCCTGAGGAAAAATCTTAAATAACCCTCTCATTTCAGCCAGAGCCTTCAGCAGATACTTTTCAGTGCAGTTCTAAAAGTTTTTCAACAGCCATCAGGCAGCAAACGCTTTTAATGAGAGGATGTTGAGTATGTTTCTAAGTTCCCAGACTACACAGTTACCAGTTATCCTGGCAGAAATTCTGTAATTCTGACATCAGTGCTACCACTGATTGCCATTCCACAGGTAGCAAAGAAGCCTAAATTGCCAATAATAGTTGAAAAAGACTTAGTGAATGGACAGTAGAAGGCAGGCAGAGAGATGCAGTTAGGAATTATATATACTATAAATTGTCAACTTTTATCATTTAACGTATTTCTTTCCAGGTAAAAGTGGAATATTATACAAAACAGGCCAAAATGGGATACCCAAAGTGACTTAATCTGTGGTAAAATAGTAGGTGAAAGGAATTAAAAGTACAGAAAGCAAAATAAAATATCTTAGAAGAAGACAAAAAAGAATCAAAAGGCTTTTAGCTTTTGAGAAAGGGTATCCCATTGTATGATTAGATCATGAACTAAGGCCTTTCACACTGCAAATTCACACTGTGAGCTGTTTAAGTGCCATCTCTTGATTCTCCTACTGCAGCTTCTAATAGCAAACCCTGTTCTGCTTTTCCTTGTGCAAAACCAATCACATCACATCAAATTATACAACTAATTAACACAAACTCCTTAAAAAATTGCATATTATTTTGGCAAGCCAAATTAATGCCAGTCCCCTGAAACCATGTTTAGTAATTCCCACTGACTGTAGTAACGCCTACTACTGAGAGAAGGGCTAATCAACTACAGGCTCTCCTGCTGATGAGCTGAACCAAGTAACCAGATGTTTCTGCCTTCTAGGCTAATGGAAATGTCATGCATGTTTTTCTCTCCACCAAGGTGAAGAACTAATTCCACCATGGCCATGGTCTAGGTAGCTCTCTCTCTGGTCCTGCTTCTGAGAGGTCCTGCTAGTTAATCCTGAGCAGACAGGTACAGCCTCACCAACAGGGCTCTGGCTTAAGGCAGATAATCCAGCCCATCAAGGCAGCTTGCTGCCAAGACATTCTCACTCAGGATATGGATAGCAAAGAGAAAGCTGATGAGCATCACTTCAGAAAAAAATTTATCTGTCACATTGTGCTGTATGTAAAAGCTGGGCAAAGTATGTTTTTTTGTGTATTGGTAAGAGGTCCCACTGGTATTAAATTACTTAATGAGATGTCTATTGCAATTAAAAGAGTCATAACATTTATATTAACATTTTAAAGCTTGCTTATTTCAGGAGTGTCAGTTTACATGAGTCTAAATAGGCGATAATGAACATGATGAAGTATTCCATATTAAAACTGAGTACTGTGTAACTGTCTAGTAAAATCTTAATATTAAACTATACTGTATAACTTACAGGGCAGTATAAAAGCTTCATATTTAGATGTATCCCATCTTGAATCTCAAATAATGGACTTAGAATTAAATATGAATACAAAATAAAAAGAAATGCATTTATATGTAATCTTTAAAAATACATTTACATGATATATCTATTTAAAAAACTTACAGCATACTTTGATGGATGATACAGTCATTTTCAGAAACAGCAAACCATAATTTAAAGACAGTGTGTAATTATTTAACAGCAATATTTTCTAAGTTCAGCTGACTTGTGCCTCTCATGCTAGATGCTAGTGCTAGATTGTGTATCAGTAAGGCCTATTATTCCAGATGCTTACCTGGTGAAGGAAAAAGAAATGTGGTGCACTTAAAATACTACTTAAGGAGGAAGAGAATTAGGTTTATTCATGCAGACTTAGTTTGAAAACTGCAGAGAATGTATTAATTTCAGACCCCACCCACAGCAGCTGAGTGTATTCTTTATTTTGTTTTTCAATAAATCTTCAGTAGTATATATAGACTGTAAGCATAAGTTGGTCTTTTTATATTTTAAATTTCCTTAACAGTCTCATTGCTGTATTAACATCTGTTCTGAAACTCCCACCACCACAGCAAGGAGGCATCAATTAACATCAGTTTGGAAGTGACAGATATTCAGTCAAGGAGGAATAAAACTCTACAGCAATTTTTGCCAGCAAAATCTCATCATGTGTGCAAAGATGCAGTCTACTGGTAGCACCAGTTCGATATTTGAGGGGATGGATCACTGGAAGAATGAGGTTTGCCTCTCATGAAAGGAGACATGCATGAGCCCTTAATTGTAAATTCAAAGATAAGGCCACTGAACTGAGAGTGACCTGGCTCTGGTCCCAGAAAGTTGTGTTTCCCTAGATTTAGTTTCTACAGCAGAGAAATCTAGCAGTGTGAGAGGCAGTCTTTCAGGCAGCTAGATGCACTTGCCAGTGAAATAAATATTGGAAAACTGAAATTTACCCAGGAGGCTGTGAGCTACTAGAGTGGACCATAGACTTCCTGACACCTGGTCATCCTGTGCAAGGTAGAAGTTACTAAAACAGTGGATCTTTCTGGCTGGATTTCAGGACTGTATCCAAGAACAGTGGAGTTAAAAATCCTGCTATTTGATTGTGGAAAATATATAGTGTTATGCAAATATCCATGTCCAAGAAGTGAGAAAAGAGCCTTGAACCGTCTTGGCAATTGCACAGTTCTTCCAACAGATTCCTTTGCTTTTGCATGCTATGACTTTACTAGGATTTCATTGAGTATGGCTGAGAAATCAGTGGAAAATGAAGAATGAAAAAAAGTATCTATTGCTAGTATATTGCTTTCCCTGACAAACAATAAATAAATCCTCAAAAAGCAAAGAAAGAGAGAGAGAAATGAAACTAAACAGCAAGTAGAGCTGGGTTTTTTTTGTGGGGGGCTTTTTTTTTCTGTGTGTTTTTTTCTTTTTTTTTGGGAAATGAATATTATGGCTGCAAACTAATTTGAGATAATAAGAGTATGAAAATTTTCAGTAAAAATGTTTCCCATTCTAAAAGGAACTGCTGGTCTTCTAGTAAGGAAAAAGTTACTTTTATAAAGTGTTTTATATTGATCTGATCAACATCTCCATGACAGAATGACAAGAATTGAACAAACATTGCTGAACTATGAAGAACTTGGATCAACTGATTTTGGGCCAAGAAAAGCTGTCGTAAAGAATGAGGCACCATTATTGGCATAAAATACACTGATAGTACTTATTCCAGTGGTGAAGGCAATTTTTCAATATAAGGAAAGATTCAGAGTAAAAATAAAAAGTACATATATGTATATGTATAGACAAAGCAGAACAGTGTAAAATTATCAGACAGTTCACAGGATAACACTAACATAAGTTTGGTCCTTGCACTTTTTATTCAGCAAAAGGTCATTGGACCTCATTCATCCTGCTCTGCAGATCTTGATTTTCTGTTAATGTAAGGTTGGAGAAGGAATAACAAAATTCTGTCCTAAGCTCATCCAAGAGAATCTTTATCCTGGCACAGCTGTGTTCTGAATAAAGCTTTCAATTACCACAATATGTAACATATTCCCACAGGGTAGTCTTGAGAAAAAATCTGAGGGTGATCTGTACTGCTGCAGATCTGGGACTGAAATCAGGCTGAGCTATAGGTGTTTGTTTATGTGTTGCTCACTTCTCTCTGACCAACTTTCTAGCATTCTGTACTTAGCAATGTCATAAACTTTTCTGTGAGGCTGCATGCCTGGGCAGTAAAGATAAATAAAGTACTATTCACAACAAAAATTATATAAAGGAAGAACAACAGCTAAGAAAAAGAGTTTATGAAGAAGAGGAGGATGATCTAGGATATCTGTTCCTTCCTGAAATGCTCACAATTTTATCTATCATGCTGAATGTCTTCTAGCATAAAGGAATCCTGTGGCATTCAGGATCACAGGAATGTTCAGTTGTATCACACTGGAAGCCCATTTGGTCCACTGTCCTGTGAACAGTGATCAAAGCCACAACTTCAAAGGAAGATGCAATGAAGTATGAACAAGACACTCACAGAAATATCCAGCTTTTGGTTCTTCTTTCCTGTTCTAGACAACAAGTGAATCGCTTGTGCTTTATAGCTGGGGAATTTCTGCCTCTTTCTACTTTAAAATTGTTTCATGATCATTGTGTACCTTCTTTTCACATACAAAATTTTTTCCATTTCATTTCAATAAAATGGAGATAAAGTGTAATCTTATTGCATGAATTTCTCCTCATTTTATCGACATTGTGTGATTAACTTTCCATGTACATATTTGCCTACCTCAGTGGATAAAATGCTCTTTTTGGCAGTCCAGTAGCCTTTGAAAGACTTAGGTGAACAAGTTATAACAATCTGTTCAAAGAATTTCATCCCCTTTGCTCTTTGCAATGCAAAAGCTTCAAATAAAAAAACTTCAAAGTCTGTTCAGATAGACTTTGCACACTCCAGAGGTACTCATAATTTAAACTCATGGATACATTTCTCATGCAGGCATATGAGCAGCTTTTAAGGTATATTTTCTGTGTTCATATGTTTATTTCTTTATAATTGAGCGAGATGATGAAAACTCTAGTATAGAAGGTAGTTGTTAGGAAGGGACCATCAGTATCCTGATGGAGGCAGAAAGTATTTCAACATATTTGAAATGATACAGTAGTGTAATTATTTCTCTTTCTCCAGTTATTGCAAGGTTAACAAACTATGTTGAATTTCCTCAAGAAAGAAGAAAAATTCTTCTGCTTTGGGCACACAAACTCGACTAAACTTTTTGGAGGAAAATATTTCTTCCTTCTGTGCCTGTACTGCAGCTGAGGATAAAAAAAGAGATGACACTTCCCTGACAAAGCCTTCAGACTTTCTTTCTGTACAGTTCTTACGTGATAGCAAGAATACAAGAAGGGCTAAGCACTAAATACACCTGAATTTAAAAGTTTTTCTCAATTTCAAGTGTATGTATTACATTGACAGGAATATGGTGTTTTCCTTACTGTGCGTAAGAGCAAATAGCGTCCTGACTTGTGCACCACTGAAATGTTGAGTTTTGTTTTGCAGAATGGGTTAAGGTTTCTTAGGGATTTGCAAATTTTTTAAAAGAAAAAATTTGTAATCTGTCAATGATCACTGATTTATTTTAAGTCTCCTTTGAGTTTGGTGGAGCTTTCAAGTGAGAACAAGGGCATAAATGAAAAGCCATGGAAGAAGTCAGATATTCTATGAGGCTGTGTACCATAAAAATAATAACAAGGGGAAATGGAAAACCACTCAAATAAAGACTGTGATCCAGTTTATGTCCACACATGGTAAGGTATTACCAAACAGTTATTTCTCCCAGTTAATCATTAAATGCACTCCTACACTCTTAAAAACTAATGTGAGGAACACTTTTAGGACAGAAAAGTACACACAATGGATATGTGAGTAAGAAGCATGTGAACCTACAAAATAACAGCTCTCTCTTCTGTATAGCTCTATATTCTTTTACAACTAGGTCGTTTCATTAATAATTCCAGAGCATTAGAATGTATTGTGTTATTCTGTAAAGCTTGTTGTACAGAAACAATTCAATAAATGAAATGCCTGAATTCTAAGTATTATTATTATTTTTGTTCAGATTCGCTTTGTGGTGCAAAATTCTTTTGATTGCTTCAGACCTACAACAATCCCCTGTTGTTTATCATAAATAACAAGTTGTTTTATTTCTCTGGGCTTGCAAGTTTCATTTTCTTCTGTTGCTATAATTTCTATTCATTTTTAACATGAACACATTTTCCTACAGAAGTAGTCTTGTATCTAACTGTACCTTGTGATTTTTTGGCTGTGAAAAGCATTCTAGTTGATGAGAAAAGGGTGAAAATCATTCCACCCCCTCACCAGAGTGAACTGAACTTTCTAAGGATATATTTTTGCCCCTTTTTGAAAGGGAATAGGTAATGCTTTCACTTCTGACTGCCCACTTGCTAGACATTTTTTATACTGAATTCAGAAACAATTTAGTGGTGATGCCATTAATTTTATTTCAGATAGAATTCTTATTGTGTCAGCTTGATCCTGCACTGTCACAAAAGAATATAGACTTTGTATACAAAACACTATTTAAAACACTAAAGTTGGTGCTGATTTTACCAGTATCACCAGTTTTGCAAAATCTTTGAAAACTCTGCAGTCTTTCTTTTGAATTGAATTTCTCTATGATGGGTGAGGAGAAGGAATTATGGCCTCCATGATAAATTATAATATTTTTATCTATCTTTCTTCCCTACTAAGAACTTTACATATTTTCCATACTGAAGGTTTTTAACTGTGATCATTTAGTGCCTTCTTTTTCACAATCAGAGCCCTGTTGAGCCCACAGCCAAGGATTCACTGGTTGTATGAAATCAGACAGACTGGATCACGCTGGTCATCTGTCCCCTCTGCCATTCTGCACTAACACAAGAGAGTACATGTGATTTACTTCAATGAACTGTGACTCCCACAGTTTCCCAATGTCCCCTGCTGCAATCCTTAACAAAGGTGTGATCAATCATTTTGGTCTTCATTCAACTGGGAAAAATGTGCTAAGAGGAGTAGCTCTTAAGATGACCAGAGTTTGTCTTTCTGTCCAACAGACTGAAAAATCTGTATAACCAATTTATACAGTTTTTCTAACTGTACAAGAAAATGAGTTGCAGCTAATAATATGCCTCTGATAAGAGTCTATTGACATTTTAACTGCTGAAGATCCATTTTAAGCCAGCAGAATCTAAATATGCTGGGGGCAGGGGAGCTGAAGCGTTACATCTGCCATTTCTTGTGGTTGGGAATCCCTCTTCCACAACCACAGGGGCAGCCTCCATGGTCAGCAAGGGGGAATTCATAGGCTATATCTTCATTTTGCCAACTCTTCAGTGAATGTCTAAGATGCATCTTTCTCTCAGTTTCCACCACTTACCTACAACTCACCTTAACTTTTATCTGGAGAACTGCATTTTTTTTTCCTTTCAAGCACTGACAGCTGCTGTTGTTTCCTGCTTATATCTGTTGAAATACAACCACAATAACCATTTTCCAAGCTCATGGAATCACTGCCTTGAGTCATTCTAGTGATTCCTTTCCCCATCACATTACGTTTCTCATCTTCTTGACTTAGCTTATAAGTGCTTCATGATGTTGTTCTTGTCAGAGTCTCTGGCAGATATCCACCACCTACTAGTTACAGTTCAGATGGGGTATCAGTGGCATCCTCCTCCTGTGGGAGATCACCCTCACCAACAGTTCTAAAAACCGCTTCATTATCTTTTTCAAACCTTTAAATCTCTCTATCTGGCTGCTTGTGAATGAAGGAGACATTTGTACTCTTTATGTAGGTGTCTTTACCTGAACTAGTTTTCTATTATCTTCAGTGCAAAACAATACACTTTTTATGGTGTAACTTATCTGACTTATTTCAGGCATCTACTGTGGATTGAGATGAATCTTACTTTGCAAGTGATTATTCCTTCTTACTGACTACCAGGGGAATGTATGGTTCCAGTTCAGATGCAAATGGTTTTACAGCTATTCCAACTAGCCTACCGAGTTATCTAATAATGGGTGGATATAAACTATATGTATACTCTCTATATATCTATGAATTGAAGCACTCAAATTTAGGTGCTTACAGTGTAGGTGTCAACACATGACTTAGAATCTTCATTACATCAATGGAGCTCTAGCTAGTACAGATGATGGAGCCTGGAGGAAAATTCAGCTGAGTTAGATCCAAATTGTTCCCCAAGACTGTGGTATATTTAGGTTCAGAAAACTCTATCCATCTATCTAGTTGGCAACTATGTTTTGTTTCCATATTGCAGCTGGTGAACCTACGATTATCACCTCAGTTTAACATTGGATCATCAGAGTCAGTTAATGGAACTACTGCTAAAGATTCATTTATTTGGTTTTGGTCTTGATGAACTATTTGCAGCATAAAAATATTAAAAATATGAGCTTTAATGCATACAGAGTACTTTTAGAGACTCATAATGGCAAATGCAACACTATTTGGGAACACTGCAAAAAATGACATGTCTTCTTGTGAGTAGCATCCCAGAGAGATGTTGTCAATTTGAGTTTGAAACTGACTTGTTCTGTAAGAAAGAAAAAATGTTCATTAAATGGAATGGTGCACCATTTTCACTCTTGTGTGAAGTTAAAGAAACAAACTTTCCCCTAAGAAAAGCATATTAAATCTTAATGCTAGTTAATCCAACTTCCCCTGTTGCACACAAAAGAAATGTTATTGCCAGCCATGCTTCTGCACACTATTTTATAAAGGATCTCCTCTCTTAAAACAAGAGGCATTCTTATCCTCTTTTTCTTGATTCCCCTGATTGCATCTGGCATTACCTCCCATAATTTCCAGGATGTAAATCTAGCTGTCTAATGACATCAGAAAAAGAACTGTTTAGAGAGAAATACATCTTTTCCTTTAGACAAATCATATCTTGAACACTTGAGGAAGTTATACCCTTTTTCTTTTATCATATGCAATAAAGTCATAGCTTCATATTCACCTATTTTTTCCAAACAAGCATAATACCCATCCATGTGCTTGAAAACTACAGTCCATGCTCCTTTCCTAAACTTTTCCAGCTTCTTTAAGTAGACCATAATTTTTTCCTGTCCTGTTAGATTTCAGGGGCCACCACTGACAAACTCTTGAAAAAAGGCTGTGTATTTTTGTCCCTGGACTCGTCTGTTTCAGTCTTTGTAGGAGAAGCTTTCGTGTCAGAAAACTCATCCTATTTAAAGCAGAAAGAAGCCAGTTGGCAATGTAATCTCCTCATCTTCTTTGGTGCATGTGGGAAGGCACTGACTGTGGAGCAGAGTGTACCTGTGTGCTTAGCAGTCAGCCTCTGCTTTATCTGTATTAGTACAATTGTTCTGGAGTAGCAGAAGGGAAGCAGTTTGAAAAGTTATCACAATACCTTGACAATGGATCTTTTGTAACCCAAAAAGCAGCATGTACACACCAGAGGATAGTGGGGATACTGTGTCCTTTACTACAGCTGGTGAGGCTTATTCTGCCTGTAAGAATTTTGCTGGTTTTAGCAGACGTCCAGAATTATATAATTCCTCAGAAATGTGAGGTTAAGAATAGACAAGTAGAAAAACAGAGCAGTAGGTTACAAACAGAGTATGTTTAGAGTTTGACTCTAGCTGGCATTATACATCCTTGCCCTTTTACCACAGATTGCTCACAAGGACCGAATAATATTTCAGGTACCTAGTGTAGACATCATAAAAAACTTCTGCTGTATAGACACATGCATGCACTACCCCTTCACCCCCACTCCACTCACGCAGACATGTACAAAGGTAATACCACGGCTGTTCATATCTTATAACAATCATAAATGGAAATCTGCATAACAGAAAAAATGTTAGGGGATAGTTATGGCTAGCTTTACTTGGATAACTTCAATGTACTCTGAACTATGGGATATCGGACATGAACTCCTTTATTTTGGGCCTCTTCTAGCTCCAATGAAATCAATGGCAAAATTCCTACTAAATTAGGTGATGCGTGTTCATCGGAAGAGGAAGTTGCATAACCATATATATATATATACATTTTACATTGTAAAATGTCACTTAAATATTCTGTACTTATCACTTGAAGCAATTTTCTTCACAAATCTGAAGAAATTCCTCCTCATAAGTTAAAAATAAAATTGGTGTGAATTATACTTTTCTGAAGACAAAATAAGAAGTTGAAAAACACCCCCCTCACAGTGGTGTACATGTGTGTATGCCTGTATTTGCCTGTGTGTGTATGTTTGCTCATATTTGAAAAAGAAATTTACTTTTATGCCTCTATCTCAGCAGACTGTCCAGCGTGGGATGAAAACATTGTCATATGCACACAAAACATGAGTCCAACTGGCCAGAGTTTTCTCATTTGTTGCAGATTTAAGATCTTTAGCTCTACACATTTCAAATTCCTCAAAACCTGAAAACCAAGGAACAAGAACTGTGCACAGGAGAAAATCTCCTTTCATCACACTGGGATTATTTTTCTATCCCAGGTGCTCGAGCCTGGGCTTTCTCTTAGTCTAATTGATAACTGTCGGGCTCCTCCCCTTAACCCGCTGACTTTTGTGCGTTCCCTTCCCGGGTGACTACTGTTTCACTGTTCTACCTCATTCACTTATGGTTGACCTGGAGCTCCTGGGTTAAGCTTCCCCACTGGTATTCAACCTTGGACCTTATTATTGTTCTACTCATCTGACCTCTGATACACTAAATTCTAACAAGGTGATCTGAAAAAAATCACTCATTTTTTTTTTCTGTGTGGTTTCATGGCTCGTCTTTTTACTGCTCTTGGCTGATGTTCTTTTCTCCACTTCAGACCACCAAGTGCTCTGCTTTAGTTTGTCAATTTATAGTGCTGTCATGGTTTCAAATGCTGTGACCATTGTGTGGAATATACTCTCCTGACCTCTGAAGCAACTTTCTGTATTTCAATTGTTAACTCATTAGGGTTTGGAAGAACAGCTGAAAAGGGAATGGCCTTTTTCCCACAATTGCTCCCAATGAGCTGCTTGAAGAGTCATCACAGTCCAGGATTAAGAGAAATCAAGAAGATGCTGCTAGAAATTAGCTCCAGTTATTTTGCATTCTTGCCTAAAGGAAACAAACTAAACCCCACAATGCCCAAAAAATACTGCTGTTGTCATCATCAGTTCACCACTAAGATGCAAGGGGAAGCTTATCAATAAAGCTAATAATGAAAAGATGAATCAGATGAATTTGATTTGGATAATTCAAGTACTTTGCCAAAGCTTTCCAAAATACAGACAAAATATGTTCTTTAAACATAACTTTTATATTTTACTACTTTCTCTGTCCTCACACAATCCTTTGTTTGCACTGGCCCTTTGTCTGGGTTCTGAGCCTTGAACTGGCTTCTCCCAGTCAAGTTTTTCTAATAAATAGTGTTTTAACTCTCTCCCTTTGAAAATACCTTTTGAAGAAGAATAGAGAAGTGAATGGACAATACCAGCAAAATTTATTCCAAAGTCAGCTCCCTAAGAAGAGTGCAGTCTTAATCATATTTATTACAACCCTCCCTCGTCCAACAAACTCCTTCCTTTCCTTCTTTTTGTTTAAGTGGGTGTCCTGGTTTAGGGCAAATTTGGGAGAGAAATCACCTTACTCAGCGAGCAAATCAAGAAGAGCTTCTGTCATTTATGGAGAGTTTTATGGCACTAGCAAAAAGTTAATAATTTTCATACTCTGAATTTTCAGATTGATGCACATTTTTTTTCTGAAATTTCTCTGACCAACTAATTTCTAAACAGCAAAAATAGCATATGGTTTTGCCATTTAAAATAATTTGGTGTAGTTTAGTATTTAGTAGTTCTAAACATGTAATGTCTAGTTACATGTGCACAATTTAAAAAAAAGAAAAAAATTCTATCTTTTCTCCAGCATCACAGGTATTTAGATCAACCACAGATTTTGATTTCAACAGAAAAAAGAAGAACTTTTAGGACCTCATGGGAGCTGTGTCTTTAACATCCTTAATTTTGAGACACTACTTGGAACAGCTCTCTCCTTGGTAGCACTAATCATGGCTGCACAGTTTTCTGATAACAGAAATGAAATACTTGAATGCATCCTTCATTTTTTGTGTTAGAGAATCACAATAACAAGAGCTTGCATTTTTGAAGGTCTCACCATCAAGTGTTTCAGAGTACTTTGCAAACACTAATTTAAACTTCACAGTTTCCCAGAGAACAAGGCTGGCTTGGGTGTATCTCTACTGATGTCACTTAGCATGATACAGAAATGACACATTTCCTCTAGATACTGTAATAACTTTTTACAGGGGGTAAATTGAAGTATTGGCTCACAAGTGTCCTATCCAAAAAATATAGACTCAGTCAGTAAGACAATGAAATTGGTATTTCATATCTGGTTTTCAACCCTCTGAATAACTTGCTAATTCTTTCATCATGTTTGATGATTTAACATTTAACAGTTTTGATCTGTTTAAGTCCACCTGTTTCAAAAGACACTCTTGTAAACTGTGTCTCTAAACAATATTAGCATAGTTTTAAATAATTAAAGCAACAGAAATTAGAGACTATTTTACCAGAATTAAAATGATGGAATAAAGTAGAAGGAATATAATCATTATAGAGTTGATGCTGTCTAAAAACTATAAATGCATTTGATTGCCTGTGTCAGACATCATTAGACTATTTACTTTAATAAAACAGTAAAGCCAATACTATACAGCAGCTTAAATCAATTTCCCTAGAATGATATTACAGCTGCCAGATATTCCAAAGTTGAAGATTATTTCTTTTCTGAAAACGTAAGAAGCCTTCAAACCTTACCGTTCCATTAAAAAAATATATATATTTGCATGGATGCTAAAAGGATATCAAAAAGCAATTAGTGTTTGTACAAGCAATTGCAAAAAAAAAAAAAAAAAGCTGGTTGATTGTGTTGCTGTGCTTCTTCTGCATCATTGTTTTTAACAGATGGTTTGCTATTACAACTGCCTTTACTTCAACAAGACTTTATAACCTTGCAAGTTTGGGGGTTTTTTTGTTTGCTTTTCTTTTTTTCTTGGTGTTGTTGTGCACCATTTGCATTTTAAAAGTTTACGTGGGTTACTTTGTTGGTGCTTTGAATCTCTGTTAATTCTGGTCTCTTATAGTATTGGGATGATATTTACTATCTGTGCTTGATCTGGACCAAACGTATTTTGATTGTAAATAGAAGGTCTTCTTTTATGAGGATGTTCACTTCACAGCTTGAGCTGTGTAATTTTTATACAGGTCTCAGCAATCAATAAAAAAGCCACAGGAGGAATGATTTATCTTGTTGGTTACAGAGACTGTCACCGAGAGAAATTGTAAAAGATCAATTTACACAACCTGGTGTGAGAACGTTATTGATATAACACGGCTGATCAGTTTCTGGTAGTCTGTGGGTAGGCGGAGAGAGAGCCCTGCCCTCGGATAGGGCCACTCACCAAGATCTTAATAGACTCGCTGGTCCATAAAATGGACATGAAGCCAATGAAGGGCAAGATTTTTGCGTGCTCATGGTACACTGAGTGGCCTGCAGGAAAATGGATTGGCTCAGCTCCGATGAGTTAGTTAAGCAGTGTCATGCATCCTCCTTTTTTTTTTTTTTTGTGGCTTTTTTCTTCTTCTTCTTCCCCCTGCTCCCCCTCCTACTGTGAGAACTGTTCACTTGGAGGCTCACTGCCTTAATTACAAAGGGCCCTTTTAACTACAGGTCACAGGAGTTGGCTCACTTGACAGGAAATAAGGAAACAAGCTACCTTCCTGGAAAAAAAAAAGAAAATCAAACTTCCACTCCTCAAATTAGTTAAATGAAGCTTATCAGCACTTGTTAGTTGATCCTTTGACAGTCTGTTAATTGCAGCTGGTACATTAAGTTATGTTATAACCAGCAGGACATATGATTTAAAAATAAATAAATCTACGGATATGCCACACAGCATTGTTGGTGGAGAAAACAAAGTAAGAACAATGATGATATTTGCTGTAAATATCACAGCACAAAAGACATTTATAGACTATTTTCTTTCTTATTCTGCAGAATTAAATTGCATGCTAACTGAAGGGGTTTGTTTGGATCAGAAAAGGACTTCTCTATATAATGAGATTAGAAATGTTCTCATTGCATCTTAATAAAATACAACATTGGCTACTCCGTCAGTATAAGTGGTCTGTACCTACAGATGTTATACATTCAGCTTTTAACATACTTCTCCTGATATATGCTCTCCATTATATTCTTTTATTTACAGACAATAATTTCTTACTGTTATTACTGGAGGGAAAGAAAAGAACATTAGCAGCATTAAGAAACCCCACGGCAGTTGTTTCTCCTTCATAGGAAGTGACTCTACAGTATAACTACTAGCAAAAATAAAGGATCCAAAGGCACATCAAGGGGAAAAAACTGTTTTCATGCATTTAACCTGTTAATTATAGTAATCTACACTAGAGTGTAAGTATTGTAACCTGGAATGGGAAATGGGTGATTGAAAGAATGAGCTGACTAAGACAAAAATGATTAAATCCACACTTTGAATGGATGATTTTCATATGTAATTTGAACTACACATTCTTAAGTTGTTTCATTTTCGCATTTCTGTACTCATTGGCACGTATCAAAGTGAAAGACTAGCTGAAATTAATGTTTTCTTACTTTCATCTGCCAGAGTAGTTTAAATACTTCTCAAAGACTGAAAGATGTGTTCTTCTGGACCCATAATGTGTGCTTTAAGATGTGTTTTATTCTTATTATGAAGTAATATTTTGAAATCCTAGGCATCCTAACAATATTGCTTCTTTTTATCTATGGAAGGACACATAAAAAGGCAAGGTTACTTTCATATCTTTGAATACTGAATACTCAAAGTCCCCATTAGTTATCATTGTCTTTTAATATTATTGGATTCACCAACAGGCCTCTGACTATGTTCATGATATGTTGTGATAAGACAAATGTGTCACATGCCCCCTCCCCTGACCCTCTGTGGGGGGAGAGGCGCCCTTCGCTCCAGTTTCTTCATATCTCAAAGTCAGATTCTTTGTTCTGAAAATGGATGGGTTCAAGTGCTGTCCCTCTTCCTATGCCTTCCTGTACTCAGATCAGAAAAGAAATAAAGCTATTATGACCGGAGTGAAGAAATGGAGCTTGTGAGTCCAAGGGAGAGGAGTGGGTGGGGGAAGACAATGGCGATGGCCAGACGTGGATGACAGCTGGAAGCCAGGGGTAGTGGGGAAAGGACAGAAGGGAATGTGGAGAGCTTAGTATGTTCTCCACCTGCTGAAATGACTTGATATTATTCTAAATCCCTGTGTGCTAGTAACCCCTCAGGGCACACAAGCTTCTGGAGTGGGTGGTAGCCTGATTGAACTGTGGGTCTTGTTTCTTCCCAACCACACAAAGAAGCAGATCCCATTTCTGTGGATACCTAATGAGGTGCAAGGATGGCCAGAGTGCCTGTTGACCTGTCTTACTCATCCTTGATTGTGTTCTAGGCCAAATTTGGTCATAAATAACTGTCTATGCCATGATTTCAGGTGGTGGGTGGGCAGAGAAAGAGTTGTTTTCTCTACAGCTGCCAGGCCACTCACTGCCTCAGGCAGTCTGAAATCATTAGCCAGCCATATTCCTCCCCTGCCTTGCTTATAAGGAAGTTGGGCTCTTCCTAGAAATCAAACAAATGCTGTCCCTCTGTCCAACACATGGATGTTACCTTAGCAGAGCAAACCTGGGTAGAATGGTCATCTCCCTTTCTGTTGTGAATCCTTTTTTATTTTCCCTCCCTCTGTTCAGTGCTGCTACTAAATGAACATCATGGTCCCTGACTCTGATAACTCCAGTGACTATCCCTCAAATTAGTAGCTGCCTGAATTGCAAAAAAAAACATATTGAGGAAGTCCTTCACCAAGATTTTTCCTGATTCACTGGAAGGGCAGCTGGTAACAACACCCAGTTGTTAAAGCCTTTCTATTATAGAAAATCCCTGTGACCTTTTATTTTGAGAATCTCTCACATTTCTGTTGTTTGTCGAAGGTGTTTGGTATTCAGCAGAGGAAATCCCTTTGGGCCACAGAAGTCTCTTCTCTTTGTCCCATAAAATTCCCTTTAGGATGCAAGGTGACAAAAATTGTCATTACCCTTCTCTTTTTTTTATCTCTTGGGAAAACATTAGTAGACTCCAGGCTGCAGGCCAAGCTCACACTGACACTGCCAACACCAAGAGACACGGATTGAACCAGCTGAAGACAAGAAAATGGAAAGGTAGGTGAAGAAGAGGTTGAGTCTGTGGTCTTACATTATAAAAAATTCCAAATTGAGCAGTTTTCATCTCAAACATCCCTAAAATACTTAGCTTAAGGGGTAACAGAACAGGCTTCTTGACACTGTAGACTCAAGATGTTTTCCTCATTCACACACACACATAAACACACACACCCCTTTTTCAGCTATTGTGCATCTGTACAGTTAAAGATCTCAACAATCCTAGCAATAGCATCCTGCACTGCAATGCAGCAGGTTCAAGACTCATGTGTAACTTCTGATGCCAGAAATAAGAACGAGTGTAAAATAACTCCCAGAAGAGTTATCTTCAAATTAAGTTTCCTGCGGCTGCAAGAGCTAGTACTTGAGAGTTAAGAAATGCCTCTGAACCCTAATTTAGCCTCTTTTACATGAATGTGTTATCATACATGTTACATATGATCATACTACATTTTCCAATTTATCCTGTTTAAATCAGTATTCAGGGTGGACTTTTCAGAGGGTAAGAGAAGGTTAGCATATACAACCAAAATGCTGATATTTTAGTCATACATGCTTGATTCTACACTCCAAGTAACTATTTTCAACTAGCAGTTTGTGAACCTGGAATCTCATATGTTCTTATGCTCAGAAATAGTGTGTACTATCCATTAAAGTCAATCTTAGGTCATGTATGTCATTCCTTTGTTAAAAAGTTACAAGTTTTAAGCATTTTCAATAGCTACCTGGAAGCCATGAAAGCCACACAATCCATGTCATTAGTGTAGATTGTGAATTCAGTCACTGAAGGTGTTGCATTTTCCTAATATTTTACTTCTTATACAGAGAGATCTTGCACGAGACTTCACAGAATAATGTTCCTTGTCCTGGAATGAAAACACAGAATTTACTTCTTCATCATTTAACATAGACATATACTGATCACTGTGCTCAGGTGTGGAGTTTATCCAGGACTCACAGTTATCAGGTTCTGAGATGAACCCCCAGCTCCACACACATACACATATCAAGAGAACCATATTCAGCTTAACCCAAAACTTTTCATAGCAAGAGTTGTGTGAAAAATCGATTTCTAGTTTAGAGGCATTTCAGACTTTAGTTTTAAAGCAATTCAGAGATCAGCAACATTTTGCTTTCAGAAATTCTCCTGATATTAGAATTCTGAGATTTTTTTGAACTCTCTCATGGTTTTCTGAAAATGAAACTCCAAACTCCTCTCAGGAACTTGGAAACTGATGGGTAAAGTTGACATTGTTCCTGCTAACTTCCCTTCAGCTACCTCCAGAATAGCAGCAGTTCAAAGACTCACGCACAAAGCTCAAAATGTTATTAACCTAATGGAGAAATCTTTACTGGTGTGATATAAAGGTCCTAATATGCATATTTGAAAAAACAGACTAGCTTCTTCAGTTCTTTATTATGGTAGCTTTCTAGAGTTTACTGGTAATACAAAAATGTGAACCAAATTTCTAATGGCTAAATGCATGTAAGAGTTCCAGCTAAGATGGCCTTCTGCAGCACAGGGAGGCACTGAGCATTGTGCCAAGCCTTGTGGGAACGTGCCTCCTCCAACTTGCTGTTTGCTTTCAGCAGGGAAAGGGCTAAGGATGTGCTGCAAATCCGCAGCCGCGCCGACGCTCGGCAGCACGCGTCACACACGGCAGCACCGCCTTGAGCAGACAAACCGGGGCTCTTTGGTTACCCCACTTCTTACCACCAGCCAAAGAGACATAAAACTGGAGACACTGGCACCAGGGCAGAGGCTCAGAAGCAGTGCTGCTTGGAGGATTGTTCAGACTATCTGTGGTTCTAAAGAATGCAGAAATCAATTTTATAATTGCAGTGGATACCATGAGATCTGTATCACCACTCTTCTGGAAATGAAATGTAGGTAATGAAACCAGCTGAAATGAAGACATTGCAAACTTGTGACACTTATTCATAACACACACATGTATAGAAATGTCTCAGGTGGAACTTAGGACAACCATCAATAACTGCTGTTCAAATCATTTGGTCTCTTCTTTCTCCAAAAAATTCATTTTCTGATGGCAAATGCAGTTGTCAAAGCAAATTTGCATTCTGATGCAGTATGTGCACCTGTGTTTGTGTGTTTCTTTGTTTTATGGCATGGCTGGTGAGTTTGGGTGAGCTTACCCAATTGAAGGTAAACTCATTTTAGGTGTTTAATTTAGGACAAAATATATTATGTCTCAAAATTTTCTTCTCCCTTTCATCCAGTAGCCAAAGTTAGTGAGACATAGAAGGCTGCATCTGTGTTACCTCAAAAAGAAGATTGGCAGTATCCACCTGGGTGCTCTCTAAAGGCTTTTATTTCACCAGTATCACAAACAGTGATGGCATATGGTCTTGGTGCTGGTGATGTAACTCCTGGCAGTAGTTCTGCTCCTAATGCAGAGAACTTACGGCATTTTTGTCCCCATGTTTGCTTGCTTCCAGCTTATGTGTATTTTCTTTTGAAGCTAACTTAGGTTTAAAAGCCTTTTTTTCAGAGAACTTGTTTTGACACCAACATTTATGCCTCTGTGATCAAAATGTTCTACCTAGAAAATGTAGGCTTTTTGGTTGTATTGTTGAGTTTTGGCTTGATTTTTTCTTGTTGCTTTAAGTTCATTTCTCTTTGGAAAAAGTCATTTTCTGGCACATTTGGCTGTACATAGCCAGAGTTTACAAGGTGCACTTAAACTGAAATATCAAAGACAACTGTTGAAATGACGTGCTTGCAAAATGTGTGCAATTATCTGCTATTAACTCATCTGGAATCCTGTGATGAGCAAACTGTGATTTTCAATGTGTCATTACATTGTTGCATCAATGGGCTGTTCAACAGCTCAATTTAAAAAATACTCAAGAAATAATCATTACAAGAGGTAATCCTTCCAGTTTGATTCAAATAAATCTGTTCCTACACTAGGCTGACATGATCATGGATCTCATGAGGTTTCAGTGCTTTGTTTGCACTTGCCTTTACAGTATTTACTGCTGATTTTGTTGTTGAATGTTTTATTTTTGATAAGGCATCTTGGATTCTGTTTTCTAATTACGTAGAGAAGAATGAGGGATAATACCACCATTTCTGATTTCTTGCCTTTAGCGACAATGACACAGTGGTGTTCCTTACAGTGTCAAAGTGCTTGTTTTGTTATTATAGTGTTACAATATTTTTATCCTATGGAAAATTTTGCCTCTTCTAAGTGAATATTCATCTGCAGTTACCCTCTTCTAGCACTGAAAAGGTAGATCTGTTTTGTGTTTTCATTTGCAATTAATTTGTGTGGAAAAGGTCAGCTGTGTGCTGGACTTCTCATTTTGTTGTGGCCTTTTTCTGCTCAATAGACAGGTACTCTGGGAAATTTGTCTTGCAGAAGAAACTATCAATTATGTTAAATATGTAAATATATTCAAAGTTTTCTATTCTTAACAATATCACTTTATTTCCACTACTTTTTGCCTTTAAAAAAGGATTCTGTAAAATGGTTTCCAAATTTTGCTATGGTCAGACATTACATATTTGAACTTGATTGGCTTTTCTTTCTTATGTATTCTGGAAGAACTACTTGTTGACAGAAATATTTGCAGGATTCTTTCTTTTCCCCCTTCCAACAGAGCATATTTCCACTCGCTCATGACTTAGGACGTTTTGCTATTGGGCAATCAGTTTGAAGAAGTTTGTGCTCATGTTTTAAGTTCTATATAAGCTTAAAAATATTTCAGTATTCTTGCTTACCTGGTGATTTTTCATCTAGCTAATCACTTGAAATAACTGTAATGTAACTGAAAGAATCACGCTTTGCATATGCTGGCTCCTTCCTCTGTAACTGGTGTAAACATCCAATTGTTTTGGCCAGAAACAGGCTTTATTTCAGTGTTTCAGATGATGAAAGGCATAAAGAGGCTTCTAGCAGGGGAATATGTGCCGGTGAGTATGCGTGGGAAGGAACTGCTAGCAATCGTTAGGGGCGAGGAATTAGCCAGCAGTAGTTTGTGTGCTGCAGTAGGTGGGAAGAGTCAGCCTACTGAAATATGAGACAGGCAGTGGAAGGGAATCATCCAGCAGTTGTCTGTGAGCTGGAGGTTATGATAAGGTGGGTGGAAGAGAGAGAAGAAGAATGGGGGAAGAACTAGGAAAAAAAAAAAGAAAAAAAAGAAAGGGTGCAGATGAAGCAAAAAAGTCCAAGGAACAAAGAAAGAGCAGAAGTAGAGATACTACACGAACTGCTTGTAGCACGAGCGATAGCCAAAGAAAAGACAGATTAAAGAAGTCATCTGTGTTTCTAGGAGATCAAGTGCAACCAGGTGAAAACTGCAGGACAACATGTACTATTAGCTAGCAGTGCCTTTGTGTTAGAGTATGTGTTGAGCTGGCTGTCTGATATAAATGATGTTGAACAGCCTACACTGATTTGGTGCAAACAGAAGATTAGACATCAGGTAAAGTGTATCAACAGTAAAAAAAGAAAAAATAAAACCTTAAAAAATAAAAGAAGAAATTTTCCAATTCAAAATGCCGCATCCTTGCAAGACATTCCTGCGCAAGAAAAACACCATTAAATACTCCAGGCTGTCACCTTTTTAAATACTGGCGGCTCCTCAACTATTTCCTGTGTGAACACTGAGTGCACAGTAAACACAAAGAAGCCCCTTTCACTCATCCAAGTGGGCCAAGTGGCCATGAAGATGTGTGCTATGTGTGTTTATTTGAGAAGCTGGAACAGTGTGTCTGTAAAATCACAGCCTAGCTTTCTGCATGTCATCTTTCTTGTCCAAGGTGGCAATCCCTCCACAACATAAATTACCAAGACTTGGCCTCCCTCTGAGGGTGCTAATGGGGTGTAGGTGCAACTCTTTGAATAACAGCTCTAATGTAATGAAATAATGCAGGTGTTTGAATTGCTAAAGTACTCACGGAGGAGCTGCACTTGCCAAGAACAGGCAGAGTTACATGAACACATAATTTGTGATTGCATGAACGAATACCTGGTAGAGACTCTTTTAATAATTTACCACTGCGTCCATGCAACAAAGTGTCTTACACTGGGAATAGCAACCAAGCATGAAAAGTCAAAAGGAAAGAACTGGCTGCTCAAGAAAGGTTAGTTGTCTAGGAGAATATCTTTGCTTCCACCCATTTTTTGCTGAGCACTGTTGACAGGCTATAGGTAAGCAAAATTGTTAGGGACTTGTCCAGTTATCAAAAAATTCAGCTGCCCTGTAATTTCAAAAGTGCCAATGCTTCATTCACCATGAAATTCAGGAAGAGGAACTCAGCTTGCCAGAGTCATCTACCACTCCAGATTCTCACTGTGCTCACAGATATATTTCAGGGAATCATACTTTAGTCTTAATGACAACAAGGAAGATGACTGAATCATTTTAGAGCCTGTAAGAAAACACACAGATCTTACCCTTCAGGGTGCTTGCTCTTGTTCAGCCCAGGCTATCAGAGCAAGATGGTTGTTTCTGTTGAGTTATGGCCATTCAGTAGTTTATATGAAGTGAATTTTGTCATCTCAGATGAATGTATGAGAGCGGATGTTCTCCACAAAGTCTGCAAATGTTGCTTCTTGGAGGTAGCTCCTGAAGGGACGAAGAACGACAGCAACCTCTGCAAATATGTGCAGGGATGTCTGCAGGTCTGAGGTTCAGAGGGCAGCACAATCTGCCTTGTTGCCTGTATTTGCTTTATGCAGAAGTGGCTACTTAAATATTCGACCACTGGGTGTTAGTATGTCTTTTTGTTTTCATAACTATTAAGTATGTTTCTTCTCCTTCACCCCCGTTTATTTCCCTGTTGTGAAATAGCAGAGCAGTAAGGTCAGGTACATTTTGGCAATCCCAGTAGAATCAGTGCCCTCATTCATAAACTGTGATTACTGTCCTGGGGAATGAGACTGACTTATATTTGTGGATATAAAGATCTGGTAACAGTGACTAAAGCAAAGTTTAAGAAATGCATTAAAAAAAAAAAGAATGAGAGAGGGTTTTTATTTTGCTCTTGGCTTTGAAACTATTAGAATGAAATGGCTTCATTTAAAAACAAAAACTGCATAATGATATTTCTATCTCAAAATAAATCTTAAGCTAATAAGGACCACTGGTAGCATAGTTAGAGAGGTCAAAACTTTCTAACCTCCATAGTCCAAAAAAAAAAAAAAATTAAAACAACAAGAGAATTTAAAGTTCTTTTTGGAAATAAAAGAGAAGAAGGAGCAGGAGGAGGAGGGGGAGAAACAAAAGAGAAACTCTGTCTTTCAGTTCCAATAGTTCTTGATGTTTAAAATCTCTGAAGTTTTCTTATGTGTTATGAAAAGCTACAAATTTATCTTTTGCCATTTTCCCAAGGGAAGCTGACCCAAATCCACCAGCAGCAGTTGAAAAGGTTTTTCCAAGCTTTATCAAATGGCCCCAACAGAGACCAGCTTAAAATTAAAAGCTTCCCCTACCAGAGGGAATATATGTGACTTTAATAACTGAAATGTGTTTTTACTTTCTATTACAGGGGTCAAAAGGTTTCTAAACAAACCAAATTTATCAATTATTTAGAGCTGATTTCTTCTGAAGTGGTATTTCTAAGATATTATTTGGTGGATAAATTCAATGTTCTAAGGCCAGCAGCAGCATTTTATTCATAACAAATTTCTCCTAAACTGAATTTGCTGGGGCAACTTAATTTCCACTATCGTGTTTGCACTGTGGAAATATCAACTGAAGTGTTATAGGGCCTAACTAGTGGTCTTTTCAAAGAGAAATTCCATATAAGCATGCTTATTCAGCACCACCCTGCTTGCCATTTATTGCTTAAGAAATGAACTGGTACATTGTGTCTGCAGCAGAATTTCTTTAGCTGCTGAAATATCCTTAAAAACCACAAGGCACCTTTAAAGTCAGGAAACAATATCTTAAACTACATTCTCACCCTTGCAGCAAAAGAAAATAACTGTCAGAACTTTTGTTAAAGACATTTTAAAGTGAAAGAAAAGACCTATACACACATGTGAGTAAATGCACATTTTCTTAGCCTTCTCTGAGAAGCGAGCACTTCAGTTAGGCTGTTGCAGAAGGGAATTAACAGTAAATTTAGAAAGAGACCATTCTTAATACCTAATAGGGTCCACTGACTATGTAAATACTCTGTTTGTTATACATTAGCTAAACATACATTGGGCTTCTGCCCAAAGTCTGCCATTTGGTGCAGGGAGAAGATGTTATGGAACAGTTCATAAATTCATGTGGAGCCCTGTTAAATGAAACCAACCATCCAAGAGCTGACATTTTGCCATCTTTAAAATAGCTGCCTCTCTTGCAGTAAAACGTCAGGTTTATTTATGCAGGCAAATATGAAGTAGTAATGCAATCAAGGTGCTATGGAGGGTTTTGTGTTGTTTTTTTTAGAGAAAGAATCTAACTATTAATAAATAAAAATGGCTTGAATAGCTGCTCCTTATTTATACTTGAAGAATTTTCTTCCTGAAAAGTCACATTAAGGAGAAGTAAAAGCATCATTTTGTGACCACTGAAAATGGTCTCTTTTTCTTAACAATACATGCTTTCAGAAATATGAATTATTGCTACAAATAAAGAACAAACAGGTGAAAGCTCTTCCTCTCTCTTCTGCCTCCCTTTGCCTTTGGGGCAAAAGAATTCTTCTCAAGCATAAAAGATTGGCAAAAAATGATCAAAGTGAGCCAAATTTGATCTAGGCCTGGCTAATAAGGTGTTGAGGAGCCTTTTACCTCTAGGGGACTGACTATGTTTCTGTTTCATTTCTGGCTCAGATTATTACTCAGGTTTGGAGATGGCTTGAGGATGTTGTCAGATAAGAGCTTGAGGTTTGGTCTGGGGACTCGGTGCCCTGAAAAGGCCAGATTTTTAAACGGAACTTGAATGGAACGCGTTACTGAGATTGAACAAGTTTCTGAGTACATGGAATGGATAACATGACATTTGGGTCATGGTCAGCCAGGAACTGGAAAGATATGGTTCTGTACCCAAAGTATTTGCATGTCTGTGTGGCCTTCCCCTGCCCAAGGTTAGAAGGGTGTTGAATTCACTGTTCAGTTTTCACCCGTTGCTGACAGAGATCGAAAGCTACATCACAGTGCTTATTTAAAAGCTTGCATCAAATGAGTGGATGAGCACCAAAATCACCACATTACTGTCCTTTATGACTGTTAGATTTGTTTTCAATTCTTTATCTGCACTGGCTTCGCTTTGCTGGGGTCTTTGTCACCAGAGAAAGAAAAGAAGGAAACAGCAGGTATGGCTATGAAAATATAAATGTGATAATGAGGAAAGCCTGGCAGATTAGCATAAAAACCTAATGTTGCTGAAAGGAGTCTTTCAAGGCATTGGATGGTGGTACAACTTCAGATCACTCCCTGGGTATTTCAGACTTCCTTCTAGACCACAGGACGAGAAGAGCAATTTGAACTTGCTCCTTTGGGGTAATGAGGTCCTTAAGCAACCTAATGTCAGGATAAAAAGATCATTAAATTTTGCACTGGAAGGTGCGCTATGAAGTATTTGGAGGCGTTTTTGAAAGGGGGAAGATCTGTAGTCATTTCCTTACACTGTTTCTAATGTCCTAGATACTACCACAATCTTGCAACCTCTGGGAAGGCCAGATGAGACCTGAAAAGCCAGAGTGGTAGCATTGGTTGAGAAATTATTTACAATGCAATAATGGGGAAATGAACATGTTCTGTTCTTTCCAGCTTTGCTCCTAGCCTGTGGAGCCAACAGACTGGGAGTCCTGCTCAGCACATGGAGCTGCTTTACGTGTGTGCAAGGGACATCATCTCAGCTTGTATATATTTATGTGGTCATGACCTACAGGTTTACCTTTTGTTTTTGCTGTTCCTTATAGTTCCAGCACTGTTAAAAGTACAGAATTATTTTTTTTTTAAAATAGGTAAAAAAGGAAAAAAAGAAATAACCTAGCCTGTCCCAAACTGAGTAACCCAAGTATTCCCTTATAGACAAAAAATGGGTGAAAGATAGCATAAGGAAGTTGATCTTGAATTAATTAATTCCAAACCTCAGATCAGATATGCTCAGCTTCATACTTCCACTTCATAAAACTAACTCTACTTTTCAAAAAATATTCAGCAACAGCTGAGGAACTGAACTCTACTCACAGAAGATATATTGCCACCAGGGTTTACAGTAACATTTTTGCCTGCTTAGCCCTGATAGTTTACCTATCACATCTGTCAGATTCTTCAGAGGAAAAAACCAAAAGCCCTCACCAGCTTGTTTTCTTCCAGTGCCTGGAACAAACTGGCTTGAGGAAAATATATTAGCACCTATATTTAAATTATTCAGTTGGTTTGTTCTTTTCTCTCAAGAAGGTAAGCTGGGGCTTTCCCCCTTCCTCCTCCTCCTCCCTCCTCCCATTTTTTGTGAAGATTCTCACAGAATCATGGGTGAAACCTCAGGCATAATTAAACAAATTGGCATTGCAAATCTCAGCAGAAATAATGTGCCTTTTGTGAAAAAACTCCCACCAGAAATGATGTAGTTCCTACCCAA
>VZSE01003767.1:41521-104021 GCA_013398275.1 Promerops cafer | reverse complement strand
AGTCCAAATGGCTTGAGTAACCCCTGAGGCAAACCCAGGGACTTGCTACGCTCACTGGCACCCAATGGAGAAAGGGTGTGTGCAATGGGGAAAGGGGGGCCGGGCAGGCAGGGGGTGCTTCACCTCAGGGGAAAAGTAGCCAGCAGATCCATTGCTGCCCTCTCCTGGAAGTGTCCTGGGAGAAATGGCCAGGAGACAGGGGTTGGAGATGGGGCCACGGAAAACATGCTGAATCAGCATATCTCACAGGTGCTCCAGGCCACTTGTTTCATTCAGGTTTTCAGTGGTGCAGGGCTGGAAACTCAGTCTTTTCAGAGACACAGCAGGGAAGAGGGTTTCCTACCTCTATGTATCTTCCTTGATTGGAGCTTCAAATACAAATTCACCACCTTTTAATGTTCAAAAAGCAGTGCATTTGGCAAATACAAGTGAGCCCACTTTCTTCGTCTGCCGTGGGGGACCCTACTGATACCTCGTACCTCTCTGAGAGACAGTAGTGCCTGACACCATACCCAGCTCTTGAGTGGAGGGTCCAGGGGAGGGCAGATGGCACTGTCTCTCTCAGGGGCAAGGATTCTCTGCCTGACCAATATTTGAAGGTTTTGATTAAGCTTTGGAAAAGAAGAATGGCAGATGTTCTCTCATTGAGGCTGAGGCTAGGACTGGTAAACTGGTCAGCAATACCTCATCCAGCTGTTACAGCAGGAGGTAGAGGCTTGGATTCTTTCACGAAGGTAAGATCTCAGGTTCACACAGGATCCTTGAGCAGCTGATTGGCCTCATGACCACTCCAAGAAGCTGGCTTGTCCAAACACACCAAATCTGCTGATTTTTGAATGGCAGGTATTTATGTAATTATTTGAAACTGACTCAGTGGAAGAACGTAAAAAAATATAATTGTCTTCTCAGATTACAAGAACCAAAGCTGGGAAAGAGAACAATTACCAGTTTGCACCATGATGAAGTAACATTTTACTTCCATGAGTGCATCAGTCTTTAGACAGGGAAAGGGTCATTAAGGGTCTGTGACGTGTGTTCCTTGCACTTCTAATTCCAGTCACATATTCAGTGAAAATATTATTGCTCCAATGGTGTTAATATTTCACACAACACATTTTTTTATGCTGTCTAGTGTTCTAGAGAGGAAAATAGAATGGAAGCTTCCATTTTGTTCGCAGTATTAGCTCCACTGAGAACTCCATATAACCAAAATTGCCAAGTATCCAAAAGCTCTGTGTGTAGAATGAGCTCAAAGAAAGCAACTCTCCACACATGGCTTTGTGTGCAAAAGAATTTCCATGGTGACATGACTAATCCTCGAGAAATATGTCACAACTATAATTACTTTAATAATATTGTAATTAATTAGGAAATATTCTCCACCTTCTACCTCTTCATTCACCTTCCATTGCACTGAGTCAAATAAACTGCAGTTACAAAGTACTTTTGATCCAAAACCCCACTATAAGGACAACAAGATGCAATAGTATCCAAACAACAAGAAAAAAATAGTCATTTTCTTCTGAAAGCAGCAAGTACTGAATTTCTACAAAAGAGGGTAGAGGAAGCAAGTATTGTCGGATGATATCATCCACCTGGATGTGCATTCATTAGCCTTCCTATCTAGGTCTCATTTAGAATGTGGGAACCATCAGGACCTGTTAAGGAGTACCTGTTCTGGTTTTCATAATGCCTCCTGAACTTCGCTTCACCCACCTCAGGAAGTGCTTCTATTTTCACTCTTGGAGCAAAGAAAATCTCAGGAAAAGCAAGATTTAGAAGATCAGCAGATGGAGTCTTGTCTGGATAGCTAAATACTGAACAAGTCTTTGTCTTTCAGCTGGACTAAGGTAAACCCTGAAGTCTTAGAAACAGATCTCAAGAGCTGAGTTGAGACAACACGTTTTCCCTAAGAGGAAAATTACTTAAAGAAAACTTTTGCTCAGTAAAATTGGCAGTCACTTTTCTTTTTTGTAAATTAAAAAAAAAAAAAAAAGAGGAATGGGAACACCTAGCAAAGGAATCCCTAGAAGCAGTACTGAAGCAGCTATTCATAATTAATTATTGTGTTCACCTAGATGCTGACAGGACACAAAACAAATGAAGCGGAAAAGCTGCTTCTCCTAGAACTAGGGTACAATATATCTTAATATTTAGGAACAAGAAATTTGAAAATGGGAGGACTGCAACAGAATGAAGAGCTGACAAACACAATCATGAATGAGAAAGCCTGCATTGGTTATGATAAGTGAGGAGATTGACTGTGAGGTGAGGAACTAGAGGAGGCTTTCCGTAAGGTGAGATACTTGGTCAGGACTGTTGTGAGACCCTTGTCATTCAGATGATAATCCTGAGTAAACCTTCCCCGGCTATCATGTGCACTTGCAGGTGTCGAAAGAAGAACTGACATCACAGACAAATTTTCAAATATGTAAATACAGGCAAATAAATAAAGGAAAAGCTGATTACAGAAAGACACCTGATAGCTTTTGTCTGAGATTCAAGTTAAAAGGTATAAATTATTCCCATAGCATGATTGCACAATAAAGTAAAAAAACTCCTCAAGGAGAATGTTATATATTTCATTTATTATACATCACTCTTATGTTTACAACTGAAATACATCTTTCCTTGGGGACTGTACCATCATTTATTTTAAATCAATGTTTAAAATTAAATGGTAATCCTCAAGAGAGTGAAGACTCTTCAGTTACCAGCCCTTCCAATTCGAAATCTTTCTTTCATGTTTCTATTTAATACTCAATCCAGGGTTTGAAATTAATTAAAAGATATCCTTTCTCTAATCTTTTGATTATTAGCTTCAAAGTTGTTTTTTTTTTTTTCTCTTTTCTGTCTCTTTTTTTTTCTTTTTTTTTTTTTTTTTTTTTTTTTNTTTTTTTTTTTTTTTTTTTTTTTTTTTTTTTTTTTTTTTTTTTTTTTTTTCCAAATAGCATTATAATAACTTCATCTTTTAGCAGTTGTATTTGGTTTGCATGGCCAGGTTTTGGTACTGGCAGGACTACAGGGGTAGCTACAGGGCTTCTGTAAAAAGCTGCCAGAAGGTTCCCCTGTATTTGACAGAGCCAATGCCAGCTGGCTCCAAGACCAACCTGCTGCTGGCCAAGGCCGAGCCCATCAGCGACGCTGGTAGTGCCTCTGCCTTTAAGGGGAGGGGAAAGTTACTGTGCAACAGCATTCAGAGAAGAGGGGAGTGAGAGTACATGAGAACAACAGCCCTGCACACACCAAATTCAGTGAAGGAGGGGGACAAGGTGCTCCAGGTACCGGAGCAGAGTTTCCCCTGCAGCCTGTGGTGGGGAGACCATGGTGGGTCAGGCATGCAGCCCGTGGAGGTCCATGGTGCAGCAGATATCCCCATCTGCAGCCTGTGGAGGACCCCAGTTCCAGCACAGGTGGATGCCTAAAGGGAGCTATGACCCTGTGAGAAGCCCATGTTGGAGCAGGCTCCTGGTGGGACCTGTGGCCCCATGGAGAGAAGAGCCCATACTGCAGCAGGTTTGTTGTCAGGACCCTGTCCCCCTTGGGGGACCCACACTGCAGCAATTTGTTCCTGAAGGACTGCACCCTGTGGAAAGGGAGCCATGCTGGAGATGATCATGATGAACTGCAGTCTGTGGGAAGGACTCATATTGGGAGAAGTTTATGGAAAATTGCCTCCTATGAGAGGGACCCCACGGTGGAGCAGGAGAAGAGCATGAGGAGTCCTTCCTTCTCAGAAGAAGGAGCAGCAAACACAATATATGATGAACTGACAGCAGCTTCCATTCCCTGTCCCCCATCACTGGGGGAAGAGAAAGAAGACATGGGGGGTAAAGGTGAGCCTGGGGAGAAGGGAGGGATGAGGGGACAGTCTTTATAAGATTTGGGTTTATTTGTCCTTATCTTACTTGGATTTGCTAATTGATAAATTAAACTAATTCCCCCGAGTTGAGTCCATTTTGCCCTTGTTGGTAACTGGTGAGGGATTTCTCCTTGTCCTTATCTTGATACATGAGCCTTTTGTAGTATTTCCTCTCCCCTGTCCTATTCCCTAAAGAGGGGTGTGATAGAGTGGCTTTGGTGTGTACCTGGCATCTGGCCAGGGACAATCCACCAGAGTTATTAAATGTACACCAAATTGTTATTATATGTACAAATTGCATTATCTTCTGGCCAATAATTGAAGGAGAAGGGTTTGGGGGGGGGAAATTATAGGTTCTTGCTTAGGAAGAGTCACTAGTAACTAGTCTGTTTATGGTGTTAATTGTAGTTTCCTTCTATCAAAATCAAATATAAGGAGAAGCTGTTAAAAGGATGCCATGCTTAATGTCACTCAGTGACTTGTTTTGCTGCATCTTGAGACGTAATTTGCCACATGATATTCAACAGCCATTTCACTTGTGGAAGGTACCTTTTTCTCAAGGTCTTCATACAAACTGAGTACTGCACTGTGGGGGAATGTAGCCACCCCTCACAGTTTGCAGAGGTCGGGTCTGGCCTATATATGGAGCCAGGAAATCTGCACTACAAATGGTTGTCATCTATTCATGTTTTCATCTCCTATTAGCATCCTGACCCTCTCATAGCATGCTTGACCTGGTGTTTTGCTTGCATGAGTTACATGGGAGAAATACAGGACTTCAGCAGCTTGAACTAACAATGCAATGAATTTCATCACCTACACAGAAGATTTTGAAAAGAAAAGAAGAAATAAGATTCATGGCTGATGAAAATATATTCAAAATCAGTGGACCCATAAACACGTCTGTGTTCTAGATAATTTCAGATTTGACACTTTCACAGGCTCTGGTCTGTAGAGAAATAGCCTTGAAGTACTAATAACCTCAAACTCAGCTTCATGCTGCCCCACTCTTATGCATTCATCAGGTCTCACTGTCATTCAAGGGGTCCACAAGGACACTCATCTTTGATTGCAGAAGTATGGATTTACTGAATATTGTCTGTACAGGATTAGTACAAATGCACCCTCTCTACTCAAATATGGATTTAAACCCTGCACCAGAGCTCTCAACTGAAAAGAGAACTCAAACATGCAGGGCATCTTACTGTGGGCTCAGCTTCTCATTTGGATAGGGTTTCCTAAAAATCATAGCACTTCCTAGACATGGCTACCTTTAAACAGCTCTACAGCTGGCAATGTGGACTGAGAAGTACAGATGTTGGAAATCTTCATTCCAAAGACCTACTTTGAGCCTCCTCCTAAATTTTTGTGGGAGGTGTAGTCAGCCTATACCTTTCTTTATAAAGTGAGCAGAGAGTGTGGCTGCAGGAATACATGTATTTTCCAAAGGAAAGGGAGGAAAAAAGCCATGCAACAGTATAAGAGTCTGCTAATGAGGTCACACTTCACTCAGTGCAATGGGAAATACAATTTTCTGATACTTAAAGAAAATTGTTAATATAATAAGACTTTTATCAAAGATTAGTTTGAAATGGAAGTTGCTAATAAGAGGATAGAAAGTAACTAGAACACTAAGGGAAACATATCGTAACAGCAACTTTCACATAATTTGAAGACTTTTGTTCTTTCATGTCACATTAGTGACTTTCATATACCTTTTTGCAATTTTCATATGGTATTAGTGGCATTTGCATCTTAGGAGCAACTTTTCATATATGCTCTCCGAGAGACTTTTGGCATGTGCTGGCAGCTTTCATATTTTATTTAGGATTTTAACTTACTGTCAAATGTTCCACTCCACAAAGATGAAAAGGAAGTCATTGATGCTGCACTTCTTAAACTTCTTAATAATAGGGTAGATAACAATAGCTGCAGTTTGATGAAAAGAAAATCTCACACCTTTGGTGCATTTTGGGGAGCAGTGTGTGTGGTCCCTGAAACCGGCAGCTACGCAAATGGAAAATTATATTTTATGGTTAATTAAAATTTCTCATAGGAAGGTGGCCCCTGAAGCTCTCCCAGAAAATAAATAGAAAAGGAATCAGAAAGGTGGTTGTTTTTCTCCCTTGAGCAGACTATTCATCCCACTGTAAGACCGTGGAGAGAATGAATGATGGAATATTTGACTGATGTAATTTATGGTGCTCCATATGACAGCCTATTTCAGAGTGCTTGAGGTTTTTACAGTCTCTGGTAGTAGTACCTGCTGCTGAAACAAGAGATTACTCTCCTTGGACAGACAGTAATTTAATAGTACAACTGTGTAGCTAGCCACCTCCTACTGTATTTCACCACCCACTCCAGTCAACTTTTGATAGATAGGCCTCAGCACTTGGAATATGAAGCACTATGTATCCTGCTTGTGGTCTTAGGAGATACATCAAGGGTGAAATATTGGAAAGAAAATAAATAAATAAAAGTATTAACACAGTCAAGTAAGCACTGGTTCTCAGTTTTGGTTTTTTTTACTGGAACTGTACACTGAAAGGTTTAAGTGTCCACTGTATATTGGATGCTGCTAGCTTCTCAGGCGTATGGTCAACACTGGCAAGATTTCTGGTCTTGGTTTTTTGTTTTCTTGTTTGTTTCTTTGTTTTGAATATTTGACCACAAAATCATCTCAGTTCTCAATAAAGTTACATTTTAAGAATGAATCTAAAAACATTATCGTGCTTTTTCACTAATATATAAAATGCTGCTTACTCTGTGTATAAAAGCAAAGTGGATTGGAATCCATCAGGTTAAAAAAGGATTTTTTTTTCCTCCAAGAGTCACAGTCCCAAATTGCAACTCTCAGACTTTGATGCACTGACAGGCATTCAGTGTGTTTCCCCTAGTCTGTGTAGCAAGGTGGTCAGCGTCCTTACAGAAGGCTGCAGAAAGGTTTTACTCCCAGGGCTGAAGGTATCAGCAGCACAGTGGGGTTTCCCTGCCTGTAGTTGGGGTGGCTGAATGGGACTTGCATCATCTTTTCAGACACCACGCCAGAGGGTGAAACCAGCGGCACCTGTATTTAAGGTGCTGGGCAGAGCAGCCGGCTGAGGGAGCAGCTGTGTGTCAAGGAGCATCAGGTAAACTGGAGGTGCCTCCAATGGCTGTTCACAACTAATTTCTCCATTTCTCCTCTTTTCCTTCTCTCCAGAGGGGCTCAGGGCTGAGGTCCTGTAAAAGGGTGGCATTGGGAGCAGTAACAACTCTACTGGATCACTTGTCTCTTCCACTCAAAAGGTTTCTAAGCCCATAACTCCAAGTTACAAGCAAGATCATGGCACTGTTGGAGACATGCCATTGTACAGGTGAAAATCTTTGAATTAACCAGATAATGGAAAAAAAAGAGGAGCCTCTGTAACTGCAGGTATGACATGGCAAGGAAGATGTCTGTCCTGGTCCCTGTTGGAATAACCATCCCAAATGATTTAAAAAGCCTATGGAGGTTCCCCAGCTATTTAGCATCAGCTAAATGGTGACTCCGTAAATGTCCATCTCCCCCTTCCTGGCCAGAGAAAGCTTTCATTGGGAGAGCTAATATATAATCCCCCAGCTTTTAGTCTGTTTTACACCATGTAGGCATGTAAGATACTTGTACCCTGTTTCCCAGGACCATCAGTTCTGAGCCTCATGACTGAAGGCAAACCAGTTGTAAGGTGGAATGGTCATCTGCCTGATGAAGAGCTTCACTGTTCCTGGCTGTGCTAATAGCAAATACACTTCTCTCTGACTACTACTTCATGTTCCTTTTTCACTTCTTGAAACTACTTAATTCTAGCCTTTCCAGCCATACTACAGGGGGAAAAAAAAAAAAAAAAGGCTTTCAGAATAGCCAGGGGAGTTCTCCCAGTGCAAATAGTCCCATGAATATTTATTCATGGTAGGATTTGCTTTGCTTTTTGTGAGCATTTCTGTGAATAAATTCTTAGTCTAGATCTAACTAGATATTTGTGATTTAGCAAAAAGCCATGTAAATCAATGGATTTTATTTGCAAGAGTCTCTGTGAATCCTTCCTCTCCCTTCTCTTTCCCCTCCTTCTCCCACTTTAATTTTGTCTCTTGGCTCCATATTGAAAAGGAAAGGAACAAATATGCTTTTTCACCTCTTGCACACACACATATCAGCAATTGATTAAGAATGGGACAGGTCAGAGTAAAAAAATCTTGGACAGCTGCCGGTATAATTTGCTACTAATAAGGAGGGGAAGGAACATCCAGCAACATTTATTCTCTGAGGATGCCATCCAGCATCTGCCAATCACTTCTGCAAGGATCTGAGTGCTCGCAGGCCCCAGTGAACTCAGGTGGGCTGAAGGGTTCCCACGTGTGCTCAGCAGCTTGCAGAATGAATCCTTCGGTGCACGGCTGCAGGAGCAGAGCTCGGTTCTCAGCCGCCGCCACAGGGGAGGCTGTGCTATCAAACAATCCTCACTGAATAAAATCTGGGTTAAGTCTTCAGCCTTCTGCGGTCATAGTGCTCTGATGTTCCCATGCAGGGAACTGGCTTTAGGCTAAGAAGAGCACACTGAGCACCTAATCTAGGCACAAGGCAAACCAGGAGCTTTTCTTCACAGGCTCCCTCTCTGCTTATTAGAAGTGTGCACGTCCTCAGTGCTGCAGCCAGGTCTCCTGGAGCCGGCAAGTGTGCTGCAAGCTTTCTGCTAATAAAGCCCCTACTGCAACTCTGAGTCCTTAGATCCTGTTTACCACCTCCCAAAAGGTTTTATTCACTTTCCCTTGGTCCAACCAACCCATATTATGTCTGGTAGTGCATCTCACAATGTTACTTTCTGGAAGCCTAGGTTTTCCATGCTCCCTTTTTTGCTCTTTCCAGCCTGTACCATGCTTTTCATTACTGCTGTCTTCTCAGATGCCCTTGAACCCTCAGAAACTTTTTAAATTCATTTTTGCCTCCCTAATCCACCACTCTTTTCACCTCCATGTAAACGTGGTCTTAAATACCTCGCCCTGTGCCCTGACCCTGATTTCCAGGTTTCTAATCACTGTATTTTCTTTGTTTCTTTTGCAGCTCTTAAAGAAACAAAATTCAGGCCCAAATGCTCTTTCTCCTGCCTTCAACTTCATCTTCTGCCTTCTGCCTGCAGGGAAGAATCCCAGAACTCTGTTGATGCTGTATTTTCAATATCAGATTCACTGTTACTTCAGGAGAGAACTAAAAACGTGCAGATTTTAAACAATTTAAATTTGATCTATTTAATTACTGAATTCTAACAGAGCCTTTTGGATTTGGATTATCCCGTTCAAAGAGTGTTCTCTGGAGTACTCTCTAGAAATTTTAAGAGAGATCAAATGCCATACTCTGAGAGTAATGTCCTTGCTACAGATTTTCACTTTGTATTTTAGATCAACTTTCCCCTCAAAAAAACTGTGCTTATTCACACAATTAATGGTTTTGAAAACTGAACCCTGTTTGTTAGCCTCAGGGCAGGCTTGCTGCAGGCACCAGCAAAACAATACATACATTATATTTCCTGACCAGCGGCTCTTGAGTCTGACTTGACATGATAAACAGCAGGGTCTGGATGGCAAGTCATATCTCCTAAATTTGCCCTGCCTAGGCAAACAGATAACACTTGTGCTAGCTTTAGGTGTTTTAAATTCTTTTTTCACTGTGCTAACTTTCTTCTTCCTTAGGGTCCTTAGAGAGCAGGGATGGTTTTCATCTCACCTGGATGTCCTTGAGAGAGGATGCAAATTTGACTGGGCCAAATTCAGCATGGTAGTCCAACAAAGAAATGTCTTGTTTGTGGCATCAAGATAGCACAGGTTTCTCAACACTAGGCCCTCTATTTTCATATTCTTAAATGGGATTTCAAGGTGAAATGCCACCCTCTTACTCATGTCAGCACTTCTGATAGGTGTACATGCCCCACAGGCTGGATCTTAACTGCTGATTATAGGCAAGGATTGAGGCTGGGTATTAACTATGTGAAGTGACACCTAAGTAGCAATGAGAAAAATACTCACATGAATGCTATGAATATTTGTGGCATGTCATACTCCATGACAGCCATTTGAGCTTGGGAATGCTGTAATGGGCTGCGACATGATGTCACTGACTCTGCTTTGGTTGTACCAGGGAAAAACTACTCTGTTGGCCAGAGACAATAATGAAATGTTAAGAAATGTGTTTTGATCCTACCCACCTCCATTTTAGGGCGCTAGCAGTTTTCTCAAAGTTCTCTATTCTGAAATTAATTTGAAATCCATTCTGTAATAGACTGTTCAGTGAAAATTCCTAATGTTCTGAATAGTATGCGTTGACATCAGATGTTGCTGCTTATTATTTCTATTATTATGATAGAAATGCATATTAAAAAATTTGATGTCTTCTTTCTTGTTAATTCAAATACAGAGAAATAAAATTTAGAAAACGTCCATAAATTTTAGAAACCACCCACTTATTCTGCGAAAAATTGAGCCTCTCAGATTATCTGCCAATTCTTTCCATCTCCTGTGATTCCTACTGTGCCTGCTTTCTGCTACTAGTTCAGGCAAGACAGGAATGCCCAATACTTCTATGGTGTTTGAAGCAATATGCCTTTAGAAGCTTCACAGTATCTGCACATCTTCAGCTTCTGCGACTTTCAAAGTCCTGCTAGTAAGTCTTGGTTCTCATTCCTGTGCGTATTTCTTAACCCCTCAAGTTAAAAGAGCAAAATATTTTTTTCCTTTATTATTACAAGGACAAAGAAAACTGTATAAAATCCTCAAGGAGCAGCTGCTCTGCAAGGACATTATGAGTGTCCACAGTACTGCTGCAGCATGAGCATCTGTCACTCAAGAAAATGTCATCTTGCCCAACCAAATCCCTTGTGCAGTCAGAGTGGAGAAAGCACTTGTTTAGAAAGGTTTATGGGCTGACGTCTGTTTGAATGAGTAACATCTGGGCTAGGATGGGCAGCATGCACATTCCTGTTTGACCAAGCCACTGCATCTTAATAGCAAAAGGTGTTCTTTAACTGAAAGCAAAACTCGAAAAAAAGTCTTGAAACAAATGTCACCACTTTCACATTTTTAAATCACATTTTTTTCTAATTCTCAGTTGGAAATAAATCAAACTTTTGCAAAAAAGCATCGATAATCTTTCAGCATCATGGTTTATCATTTGCAATAAAACCACAGCAGATATTTAAGGCATATCATATATGATATTTAAATATCATGTTATTTTTCTTGGGCATGTTAATCAAATCAGCTCTTCAGGAAAAAAATCCCTGCCTATTCAAAACAATAGCTTGCACAGAAATGGGAGCTGAACAAGGCTTTCATTTGTATGGAAACAAAAACACTGGATTCAGGAATTACTTATGATATCAAGTTATAATAGGTACCGAACTGTCAGACTATAAAGCACAAATATTATTAGATCATGTGAAAATTATGAGTGTTACAGAATGAAAATTTTTTAATTTTAAATAGCTCGAGAAAATCTCACTAGTGCAAGTCTAATACTCATATAAATCTACTGATTTTACCATTGTAAATCAAATTCTACCTCCTTAAGTAGGACTAATCAGGACTAATTAAGGAAGTTTTCTTATTTTGCTTTCACATTTAAAGATTGCCTTTTCAATCTTCATTATATATACAGCAGTTGCTTTGCTAGCATGTGCCACCGTAGGTTAAAAAGTACTCAGCAGAGTGATTTGTCTGTTTCATATTTTGGCTTTGTTGTTGAAAATTTTTCATTTGCTTTTGCTTTGAAGTGCAGAGCAGCACCCTTTCACTCACCCACCTTGTTTTTGAAGGCAAAATGTAAATCACGAGAATTTATTTTCTTTGCTAACAAACATTTCTTCGTAGGGTTTTTATCACCTTTAGATATAACTTTTTAAAAGATACAAATTAAATCAGACTTTTATCAGTTTTCCCAGAGGAATTTCACCTTCATTTACAGAGACAATGTTATGCTTTTCTCCATTCTTTCAAAGAATTAACAGAAAAATGGAGAATGGGGATAAGACTCATTGCTAGATCACTAGTTGTTGATCTAATAGATCCATTGATGCTTCTATATTTGAAGGTGTGTCAGGGAGGCATATGTATGCCTGGATATATGTGTGACACTCTCCACACACCACATGTACAGATATAGAACACTTTTGCCCCAAGAAATCTTTTACTTTAAAGTAAACTCCATACTTTTCACCACAAGTTTTTGCAATTCCATGCTAAAGATTATGAGGTGCTTTTTCTGCAGAGCTCTGATCAGCAGATTTGATATATGGGTATAGATCAATTTTTTCTTATGGCAAATCTATATGTTATTCTACTTCTTCATTTGGTACTATTTGCTGAGTGGCTGTTACTTGGGAGCAAAGGTCAGTATCTTGCTGTTGGAGCAGCCGAGTAATCTTTTACTCCTCATAAGGGTAGTCAGAGATATTAAATCACAGTTGACGTACCTGAAGCACAGCAACTTCATCCATATTTTATCTGCTGTAAATTTAATACCACAGCACTTTTTAGGGTGATGTATTTATTAACTGGCTGTGGATGAGCAGTACAGAAATTCAGTTTGTTCAGGAAAATAAAATGAAGACACTCTGACAAGTTTATGAAGTAAGCACAATAGCTATTTATTACTTTTTAAACATGCAGTGCACCTAAATGTTTTTAGCAGTGTTTGCCCAAATAAATGAATAAAGCTTCCCAAATCATCTCTGTTTACTTTTCTTTTGAATTTTAATAAAGTTTTTGCCTTATTTTAAAAAGCACATGCTAGCTCCCTTCATAATAAAATACATTCTTTATGGAAATAAACGTAGCTAAGTGTTCAGATAAGCTGGAGAGGGGCATTGTGGGAAGAGAAACAAATCATTCACAGCATACTGTATATTAATCCCATCTTTTCCATTTTTGGTTCTAATTTATTTTGTTCTTTACATTCTACTACCACCAAAATAAATGAAGCCGTGAATACAATAAGTTTTTAAATGCAAGTACCCGCCTTCTACTGGCTTCTATTGCATTTGAATAGCACTTATTATTTTTATTCAGTGTTACTCTTTGTATTTCTTATGGTAAATAATTCACATGAATTTTTCTTTTCTTGTAACCAAGATATCCTTATGCTTTCATGGAATTGGAAAAAAAAAGTCATTCTAGATATTTCCATCCTTCATTAATCGTGACTTTTATCTTTTTATAACATGGCAAAGAAAGATATTTAGATGCTGAGAAGGCATGCTATTCTGCCAAAAAAAGGGCAACTGGGACCTTAACGCCTCTGTATAAAAGTGCTCATGATTTAATTCGTGATCATTGAAACTTGATGACCAACTCAGTCTGGAAATACTCAGCTTTTGCCTACAGCCACCCCAGAAACATGCCACGTATGGTGTGGTGGGTATGCAGACAGCAGTTACATCAGAGGAATGGCACTGACAGAACTCGAGGATCTGCCTGTGTTCTCCAAGTGACAGAGGACTGTGTGTATTTGCTCCTCGAACTCCAAAGGGACATCCTCTGCAAATCAAATATCTGGGGTATATATGCGCTTTAGATGTCATTTCTGAAGAGAGATATTTTGTTTTTCTAGGGGTTTTTATAAAAAGGATGAGTCAAATGTCTAAATGACTACAGCAGCTCTTTACCACTCTTTTGGCTGTGGTATTTATTTTCTTGGGACAGTCAATGAAAAAATAGCTACGCAACACTGTAACTTCTTGTTCTTTGCCTGCTGCATCATCAAAAATTTGATTATTCTGGCTCTTGGAGATAAGAGACCAAAGAACAAGACCTCTCTCTTGAACTCTGCCCATGCTGAGGTAGGTAATTAGGCAAGTCCTTATTTGTGCCAAAAAGACAAGAACAGAAAGAGAAATCCACAGGAAGGGATGCCTCAGACTGAATCTCCAATTTACCTCAGGAAGTCTGGAATACTTCTCATTTTTCTGCCTCCAGGTTTATGCAGAAAAGGTCTCATCTGCCTTCCTTTATGGAGATGATATTGTGTTGGTCTCCATCCCTTTCAGAGATCCTCACTGCAGGATCACTTCCTCTCTCTTGCTGTTCAGCACTTACTGCAGTTTATTCCCCAAGGACCCTTATTATTAAATGTAATCTCTCCTTCCCACTTTCCTTTTTTCCTTTTATTTCAGGTTCTCTGACCCATTTACTCCCTTCTTGCATCCTCCTTAAATGTCTCACAGAGTTTTTTTTCTGGTCTATGTCCCAGAGTAGAATTTAGCAGTCCATTGGCAGCACACTGAGGCCAAAGGGAGAATGCCCTTTGGTTTCAAGGGGCTTTGGATTACCAGCTAAGCTTCCATGGCCACTTGTCTTCTCTGTTGTAAAACTCCACATGAGTATTATGCTACAGAAAGCATCACAGCAGAGAAGCTGGGTGGCTCCACAGGCTCAGAGCGGAAGGCTATAACCATATATTCATCTGCCAGTCAGAGAAGGGAAACCCTGGGGCAAAACTTGCACAAAATAAGCCCCATTATTCAGACTGCAAAGGGGAGGAAAACCAGAAGAATTTTGCATTCAGGACTGACATACCAGCAAAGAGTGCTGGCACAGAATAATACTACTACATAATAATAGCAATAATATTTGTACATAATTTATCATTATACACTACAAACTCAGCTCAAATCCCAGTACCATGCTATTCTCTTCCAGCTCCATATCCTCCTCCTGCTATACTCTTTTTATTGGCTTACATGTGCTGTGGAAATTAGTTTTATTCTAATTTGGAGCCTTTGAGGAAAGGCTGAAAAAGCATGTACTAGTCCATAGTCATTAAAAAACTCAAATGACAGTATTTCATCCTGCTTTTGAGGCTAAAATATTAGGATTTTGAAACATGAATCACACGGCTTAGTTGAGGCTGTGAAGAAGCTTAGGATCACAGTGTTAGTTAAAAATAAGCTTTAATGCATAAAGCTGAGGAAGAGGAAACATAGTGAATACCTCAGAAGTCAAAGCACAGCTATGGAGCAGCTCTGAGTCTGTGTATCCTCTACTGCTCTGTTTTTAACCCAGACACTGTTGGGAGCCACCAAAGGGGAAGGTGGAGTACCTGGCGTATTTAGAGAGAGGTGATGGGTAGCATGTAAGGGAAACAGTGTGTAATAGGTCATAAAGAGTTAGCTGTTTGCAATGTCTTTCAGTTTGCAGAATAACAAATGATATACTGCTTCACAGTCTCTCATAATTACTTTCTTAGAATATTTTTTTTTGTTTGTTTCCCATGCCTTGTAAATCCCATATTGGCAAGCAAAAATGAATGTTGCAAAACATCCAAGCAGTCCTTACTGAAATGTCCCTTGCCATGTCTCAAGCTGCCACTTGCTCTGGATCTTCTATGGTTTTAATACAATCCAAAACCAATTCCCACAGTGGCACACATCAGCTTATATATAGTGAATGGAAAAAGAGGATGAAAAATACATCTTCAATCTTAGCATAGGACACTTTATGAAAGGTGCTGTCAATGCTTCTCCCAGGACCAAGTCTCTTCTCTGCTCCAGTCTGATCCTGGGCTACCCATGGCTTGCAGAACAGTGAGTTTTGTTAGGGTCATCCTGTCTCCTTTCCCTCTGAACAGATCTGTCCCTCTTTCTTGCTATTGGCCATTGCAGGAGCCATGTCAAAAGGCTATTATGAGTCTGCACAAGGCAAGGCTGTGAAAACTACACTCTGGAGAACTGAATTTCAAAAGCTCAGTTAATTCCCCAGAGGAAGCCTAAGGTAAAACAATAATCATCACCTTGTTCCCCTCCCACCCGTCGGAGCACAAGTTCCTGATTATCTGGCTGGCTGCAGCGAGCAGAGGTTATGCTGCTGCTGCTTCGACCTCCTTCTCAGCCAGTGCCACTCAGCTCCTTATCAAAACAGCATGAAGCCACCTGATTCTAGGGCTGCATTTAAAAATAGTATCCATTTATCTTTTTCTTTCTTTTTAAAGCAAACTTCTGCGATATGCATTGATATTTATAGCTTAGATTCAGGCAGCACAGTTGTAATTTAGGGAGAATACCTGAGGTGCAATACTGATCATTTCTGCAATAGGCAGCCCATTGTTCGTAAAATTAAGGCACCAGAAAAATGGTAGCAAAAGAAGCATGTAAGTATCCAGCTTGCTGATCTCAACTCCATTTGCACTCCTCTGCTCTGAGTGAGTTCCTACAGGGAGGAGAAGGGGCTTAAAGGCATAGTCCTCAGACAATAGCACTCTCAGAATGGTTAATTATAGTATAAAGCCCTAAGAAACTTAAGTGGATTTTGCATGGCTTTATGGAAAGTGGAAACTATTCTCTTTACCATTTGCCAAACCACACACATATTACAGCATAACAGATAGAGTTTCAGGGCTTTCACAAAACCAGGTTACACATCAATTTAATTTATTACACTCGGTGTGTGACAGTGTGATGCAAAAAGCTCTTGACCACATCCAACATACCCTATATAGCAGACACCTGGTATGGTCTCTTTAAATTTTTTCTTTGATGCCAGGTCATACTAAGTTTTTAATATCCACAGCAGAAAGGGAAACAAATCTTTTGTGAAAGTCTTTCCAACAGCACTCCTCAAGGGAAAACCTTCCCCAGCCATGTGTGCAAACACCCTGCTACATGGAACAAGAGAGAAAATTACTATCTTGACCCATTAGCTCATATTTGTGTTCTTGTCAACCACTAAGGTTATACCTGTGGTCTCTCATCCAAAGGGGCAACCACAGAGGAGACTATAAGCTACAGTGTTATTTGCATCTCATTCTTTCTTTTTAGAGTTAAGTTGGAGACATGGTGAAAATTAGGGTTCTGATCATTATGATTTCAAGATTTACTATGGAATGGAAGAGAGGAAAAAGAAGATGAAAAAGCTAATACGTAAAGACATAGTTTATGGACAGTCACAGCGTTTTAGGAAGGTCGGAGCTGCTGAGTAAACTATGCAGCCTTCATTAATGAACTGCTAAAACTATTAAAGAGTCCCCTGTTGTCATCCAAGACATGCTACCTGAGACTTTATTTCAGTTAGATATGTGTGCAACGGATGTATGCATGGATGGGGAAAATGTGGTGAAGAGACTCAAATCACTGTCCTAAAAAGACTTACACGTGTGCTTAGTTTCATAAAACTCTTCTTCTCTAGGCTTATTTAGCGTGTAAGAGGAAGGCTCAAGGGGAGACCTTGTTGCCCTCTACAGTTGCCCAAAAGGAGGGTGTAGCCAGGTGGGGGTCAGACTCTTCTGTCAAGTGACAAGTGAAAGGATGAGAGTAAATGACTGCAAGTTTCACCAGGGAAGGTTCAGACTGGATATTAGGAAATATTTCTGCCCTGAAATGATTGTCAGGCACTGGGACAGGTCACTTGGAAAAGTGGCTAGGTCACCATCTCTGGGGATATTTAAAAGATGTGCAGATGTGGCACATGGTTTAGTGGTTGGGAACATGGTTTGGTGGTGGCCTTGGCAGTGCCAGGTTAATGGTTGGACTTGATGATCTCAAAGGTCTTCTCTGATCGAAATGATTCTATGATTCTATAAGTAATCCTACTGAAATAGTTCAGTCAAAAGGGCTAAAGGTAAATGAATAAAGGTAAACTCTGCATATGAATCCTTTCAAGGCCATTGCTTAGTTGTGACAGGGAGGAGGTATCTGATGGGAGACAACCAACAGGGAGTGCAGAAGCTAAACCACAAAATCTATCCTTTAGGATATATGAGGTTTACTGAAAGTTTGGGACCAATACTTAACAGTCTGTAGCAGACTGTGAGTGCCCAAGGATTTGCTAACTAGATAGGCTTCTTATAGTTCCCAAAATAGACACAGGTTGCTGTACATGTAAATAGAACAGTTATTTTGGTTAAATAGAGCTTAACTGTTTCTGATACAGTCATTTATTTGTCAAGTCTGTTTTATGTTAATTTAATTATAAGAAAATTGAAAAGTGTGATACATAGCTAAGCCCTTAAGGCTGGTTAATCTATTTGGATTGTAACAAATATAATTTTTATTAGCTCAGCCTATTTGGATGGTAACGAGCCTAACCTTTCAGTAGACATTACAGACTCTGAATTATAGTCTATTTTATGTAAAACCAGCATTTAGTTCAACAAAAGAAAAGCTCTTTTTTCTGTCATTGTGTTAAGGAGTTGCTGTATTAATGGGCATGTAGTAGGAACCCAGAAGTAAGGGTTCCCTCCTTTTTGAATGTACATGGAAAAGTGCCCAGGTAAGTTGTGGGGCAAGAGTAAATCAGAATCTGAAAATGACCATGAAGAAAAATATTGTTATGGGCATAAAGAAAAAAATCAACCAACCACTGTCCAAGTAAAATCTTTCCCTGCACAACTGGGAGAAAAGCAAATCAAATCAAATCAAAACCCCGAGCCAAATGAAATCAATCTGAAATAAACAAACTAAACCAAGATAAACTGGCAAAAAAATAATACAAACAGACATTGCCTTAATTTCTAGGAAAAAATTCCATGTTTGAAATTCACTAATCATTTTAGATCGCTTCAGGCAAAAAATGTCCTTATTCTTACTCAGAGTTTTCACATTCTAAATAAAATGAAAAATGCCCTGCAAAAGTTGAGGTTCTTCTCACACTACCATTGTGTAACTTCTGACTCTCTTATAGAGGTGGAAGTAAGGCTTTCTTTATGTTTCAGAACACTTTTTGAAACTCAGATTCCTTAAAAAAATCACAAACACTATAAACCCCTCTCAGAATATCCCAGTGGGGAAAAATCCAGCCCAACTTGTGAAACTTGTGGAAGTGCATGTTTTCACTAGAAGTTCTTCATAAGACTTGGTAGGGGTATTATTCTGAGCCTGACCAGCTGTAGCCTAACCATTCTGAGCCTGACCAGCCTGTTCTCATGAACCTGGTGTTGCCATGCTGATATGGAGACAGGGAATGTGCAAGAGGGACATACACTTTTCATTTTACCATATTTCAAGCATCTATATGAAGATATTGTATTGTATAAAGAAAATATTGTTTCACACTCTTAAGCATTCTTTGCATTTTTCATGACAAAGCTAATGATATGAGTGTTGATCAACCATTTCCAACTGGAACCAGAAAACTCTCTTAGCAATGATGACGGAAAAATGTTAGACCCATTATTACTGAGGATAAAACTTTCCAACTATGTGATTTTTTTCAGAGAAATGAAAAAAAAAACAAAAAAAACACCAAAAACCAAATGAAAAATAGATGTGTCTACCAGTGCAGTTTTTTTGGTAAGAGGGATTGGACATCACATTTTTTTACAGAGTTCTGACTTTCCCTGCTATGTATGCCATATTGACAGGTGTAAGAAATGTGTGCACAACTGTAAAAAAGAATAATTTATACCTGAAGTGATTTTAAAACTTTCTTAAATTTCGAAGATTTCAGGGGAACTTACACCTCGTTGAGATAACAGATAGCTTTCTAAATACATGAAAGATTTGAGTTTTCAAAAACTCTTAAAAGGGAATGTTCATTTAAATGAATTTTAGGGACAACAAAAATGCAAGAATTAATTGAGGGTGAAAGACTAAATATTAGTGGACAGAAATGCTGTTATACTTGAGCAGTTCTGATAACTGTATTTTTCATGAGAATAGTTATTTTTAAAAATGGATGACCAAGAAGGTGCAGCTTTTAGAATGACAGCCCTGATGTGAAAATGGTTTCTGCTGGGTTCCTCCTCAGGCTGTGGTAAGGATTCAGGAAGAGAAGGTGAAAATGATATCGAGATAGTGAAGAAAAGTGATGGAAAGGGTGTCTGAGGTCAGATGTCAACAGCAGTGGAGAAGGAAAACCTTAAATCACAGACACAATATATTTCCATCATTTATTTTTTTTCTCAACAGCAGATTGGAAGAAATGCAGCCCCATTTCCAAAAAAACATGACTTTAGTGATACCGCACATAACCAATGCCCTCTCACCCTCTAGGTTCCAAGGGAAATAAAAAGCAGAAGAAACTACTGAAGCCTCTCCCCACATGTCATGAAGGTAACTTTGCAAAGAATCAACTTTCTCTGCCTATTCTATTTTAAAACAAGCTTCAGGCTCTGCTCAGGATACCACTCTGAAAAACTTTTATTGTTCAACCAAAGGCTATAAAACAGTAGCACAAATTTTCAATCTGTGAATGGACTGTACTTATTTCTCCAGTCCTTTTCAGTACTTTTAAGTCAGGTTTGGGCTTTTATTTGGGAAACATAACCCTTTTATGATAAACTGCAGAGCTTTGCAGTGTGGCATTACTTCTTGGAAATTTGGAGGAGGCTCTCTGCTTCTTCTTTCCTCTTTTTATTCCATTACTTGTAGTCTGAAAGAGAGCTTTATTTATAATTCCATCAAAGTCATAAACAGTGAGTTAAATATGAAGTCTTCTAGTACAATAGATGTCTCCAATCAATGGGACACTATCAAAAATGTCTTACTCTGACCACCATAAATACTGAGGAAAAATTTCCATGGAAAATCATGATCCAGTGAGCTCATATCCTACCTTACTATGAACAACTGTCTTACTTAAAGCAATATTTACACATTTCTTTCCTTGGGTTGTACAACCACTCCTTCTATCCAAAAGCACATATACAGTAACTGCAATGTATTCAGTACAGTTATACCACCTGTAATCCTACACACAAGCACTTATATTCCCAGTATTTTCACAAGACAATACTTAGCTATTCAAATTTTTATAGGATTTTATTTTCTTTGTATCAACCCACTCAACATGGAAATGCTCATCTCAGGAAGATTTTAGCAGTGTTGTTAATAATCAAGAAGTCACTTAGCAAAGCAATTGTGCTGAAGCAGATAATTTATTAATACCAAATTTTATCTATCAAACCAATTTTTATCTATCAAAACAAATTACTACCTTGAGTTAAGGAAAGTTAATTCACAGTTGTACAGGCAGGCAGGCTGCCTCTCTGCCCCTTGGAAGGTAGAGGATGAATTAGCTCTCTGCTTACACTTTGGTGTATTTGTATGTGCTATGGCCAAATAAGTTCTTTGCAATGTTATGAAACAAACTACTATTGATACTCCAGGCAACCATAAAATCCAAAATCTGAGACCACTGTTTGTCACTGAATGCCAGCGTAGTGCTTAAGCTCTCTATGTAGCCAGGATTTATAGTTTTATATTATGGCTCTGAGCCTCCAAATCTACCTTGTCTCTCTTCTCTGTGTGATTTCTGTTGAATAAGCCATGCTGTTTGGGTGCCTACTGTGGGGGTGGAGTGGATGATCAGTACTCTTTGCTGCTCATCTCAGAAACTCTGTTGGAAGAGGCTTTCTAATTAACATGTTCGCAAAAGCTGGCTGCAGACATGTTGTCTAAGAATTATGGGTGGCTGACATACATTCATGAAAGAGAAAGCAGCTACTAAAAATAATATTGACAAATATTCATGCTTTTTTGAGTGCAGGCAGTGGGCTTCTTATTAATAAACCTTACTTAGGTTTCATTATTTCATTAGGACCTTACAAAGGTCATAATGAAAGAATTTGCTATGAAACCACAACCTGAAATTTTCCTTGGATTTGGTTTTCTTTGTGCCTTGTTCCCTCAGGACATGCTTACCCAAACCTTATCACTCTCTCTGTCATGATTTCTCTTTATTTCTCATATATCTAAGTAAAATAATGAGCTGGCTTTACTATTGAGTCAGCAAAAACTTTGCACTTTCCCAGCTGGATCAACATCTGCCAGCAGGGTGAGGAATCTCAGGCAAACATTGCCAGAGGTAAAAAGAAACACAGTTGTGATGGTGATGTTTGAAAAAAATCATGTACTTTGATTCACTGGTAGTCTCCCCACACAGAAAACTCCTCTTTTAGGTTGTTCATCTTTTGGGAAAAACTTCCGCTTTTGGGAAGCCATTGTAATACTTGGATGCTCAGATAAGAGGCACAAAAAAGGATAATAAATTATATAAATATTATTGTGATTATTTTGTAACTTAGTGTGACATTTGTATTTCTGAAGGAGAAATAGGAGACATTTTTACATCCAGTAAAAATGGATGTCATTTGTGCTTATTAAATAGGTCCCTCCTACCCTTTGGGTGTAAAACATTGCATAATGAAAGACTAGGGAATGAAAATTTGTGATATAAAAACATAATTCTGGCTTGTAAAGAAAACACTTGTTTATTGCGCAGTCATGATGCTGACAAACATGAAACATGTACATGTATCAAATGTCTAAAGAAAGAGACCATGGTGGTCCATATGATCAATAAAACTTTTCAATGTCTAAACACAGTCTTTGAGGTACTGTTAAAGCAGGTGCCTGGAGATTATACCTGCAGTGATGGCTGCATTTATCCACGTATTGCTCACTTGGAGGTCATGCTGTTAAGATATACTAGGCGGAGAATCAAGAAAAGCTGTTTCATTGATTGATGACCCAACTGAGGCCATAATTTTTGGAGACCAACCCTAGTTGACACTGGTCCTAAAACAGAGGTGCTTAGGTCAGCCAGTGATCTGTATGGGTCAAAGGAGTGGCTGGTGAAGAGACGATTCTGATTCAGCTCTCACTGGGGTCTTGCACACCTGAGGTCAGGATTTGTGGCATCAAAAAAAAACCTCAGCACGAACATGGCATTATCTCGGTGATTCCTACCTTTGGCACAAAGCCAAACCAATCAAGTGCAAAGGAGCACAATGATTTCTGTGTGTACCTTGACAAAACGAACTGGCTGGTCACTCTCTAGGGGTTGAAGGAAAAGTTGTTGCGGATGTTGCAGTTTGTATGGGGTTGCCTTGGCAGTATGTGTTGTGCACTCATGGTGGAGTAAAATAGTTCATCATTTCAAATGAAGACTTTCAGACCATCACTGTTATCTTGTGGAATTACAGCAAGGAAAACCTCCTTTGCTGGGGCTGATGTCGACATTGTGGCAAACACTGTCAAAAGATGGCATGTAATGATATATGGGACCCTGGAAACCAGTACATTGAGTTAAAGCCTCTTGATTGCCACTTTAGTGACAAAACTCTTGCATCTAAATCTGCCAAAGAGGGCTAGATGACAAGAGGAAATCTCCCAGCTGTCACAAGACTGAGATGGTGTGATAGCCTGTTAGACATAGAGATACTGAGAGCCTCTGCAACTTTCCCTGCTTTCTCAAGGAGTATTTGGAGGCATTCAGTGGGAAACAAATCAAAATCAAACCTCAAATTGCTAGGGTAAGTAGCTATCTGAGCTCAAGAACTCCTGGTTCTAGTTTTTTAGGCAATTTCTGAGCAGATAGGGTAATAGATCAGCTGAGCTGAATAAGCAGCTATGGTGGACCAGCTGGACTCTGGTGAGCTTACTCAGGCAATAGGGCTGCTGGTAAGTAGGTATTTGATTAACTCAGCAGAGATTTATTTAGTTTCAAAGTCAAACAAAACAATTTCAGATGCATGTTTTGAAACAAAGGGTACTCAGGGATGATGGCAGCGTCCTACAGCTGGGGCAAGAGTCCCCAGTCACCATGGGCTTGGGTGACCATATTGACTATTATCCTTTCTAGCCCCAGAGCTTTATACTTGTCAGATACTGATTTCTTCATATTGCCTAGAACTTTTAAAGTTGCCATAGTCAGGAGAATTCTGTCTTATTTAGCAGTGCTAGTGGTGAGACCTCAGCCCTCAGCAGGGGTGGGAAGCTGTTCTGCTCCCAGATGGTGGCTCTTAGAAATGGAAAAAATAAAGACTTCCCAAAACTGAGCATGGAACCCAAAGTGATTCTCATCAAAGTTATAAAATCTATGTGAGGCACTTGTGGGAAGGATCAGAAAAAAACCCCCAAAAACCAAAGACCTTATTGAGGTCCAGGGAAGGATATGGGAGGGGGAATCTTAGTAATGATCCTATAAATAGAAAGAAGTGAAATGTACCGAGGCATTTGCTAAAGTCCTTCTTTTTAGGAATTTAATGTTTATACACTTGAAATGCTACTCTGAAACTGAAAACTTTTAAATATTCAGATGTTTGGAATCTGTTATAAAGTCTACTTGACTATGTCCTTAAGACAGCTTGTGACATTACTTCTGGAAAAAAATCTAGGTGAAACAGATCTACTTCAGTGAGCTGGTTAAGAGGAAAAGCACAAGATGTCTATGGGGAGGGGTTGAGGGCTTGTGTCATTCATTTGAAGAATGAAAACAGCCAGTGACAAAGCAGTGGAAACTGTAATTTAAAGAGGGATCAGAATATAATATTGGAATAGATGAGTGAACTAGAAAAGAAGGGATGAGGTATAATTGTACAAATTGCCAAGTCATGTACTTGAGGACTAATAACAAGAATCTCTGTTATAGGCTGACAATTCATCATTTTGAATTGACAGGAGATGGAAATACATAGGATATATCAGTGGATCCCAGAAAACCTGTGAACTTCAGATTGACTTGGCTGTGAAAATTACAAACCAAATCCCCAAATATGCCATATGGGTTATTTTCGGGAGGGATTGAGAAGTATTAGTACTTCTGTACATTTGGGACTTCATCTAAAAATTCCATATAGTTTGATTCAATTATGTTCAACAAGGAAGAACATGTGGATATTCAGAGGAACAGAAACCATGCTTTTGAGAGGAGACCTGCAGTGGCTTAGTCTTATAAGGTGAAGGTTACTGGAGAATGTTTTTGTTTTGTAAATAAAGTTCAATATATGCTTAAAGCCATAAAGGAAAAATTCTATTTAACAAGGAAGAGGACATTATATGCACAAGGAGAAAATTGGATAAGATAGTCATGAATATATGGTATTAATAGGCTGCAAAACAAGAAAGTGGTTTCTAACAGCCATGAGGAGACAAAAGAGGAGGAAGACTCTTAGAGGCCTATGATTCTCTGGGATGGATGTATGTTCCTTATTCAAAGGTCGTTGGGGTACCTCTTTGTGCACTGCATTTTGCCATGGACTTCATTACATATTTTGTAAATTAGAAGGGTTGTTTAAAAAAGCACTTTTAGAAAAAAAAATATACATTTAATTTGAAAAAATGTCAAATGTTAAGTCAATTTTCAAAACTGGTCTATGTGTTTCATAATTAATTGTTCAAACCTGCACTTTAAATGTAAAGTTAATGCTAACTAGGTAGCAACAAACAGGTGTTGAGCTACAGTCAGTACCTTTAGAAGACAAAGGAAACAAAATGTATCATCAGCCTTCTAATCTAGTGTGGTAATTTTTAGTATGGTTTATCTGTGTGTGGAAACTGAAACTGGCCAATATGCACAGAAAATTTTAGGTAGAAAAATGTTTCTGGTGTACATTTAGACACATATATGCTTGAATACTAATGAAAAATCTTGGGAATAGAAAAAACCCTCCAGGTCTCTATACACCTGCATGTTTAAAGTGATTCCTTGACACAGGATATGGTGTTTCCTTTCAGCTGTACCACATAAGAAAAACAATGAATACTAATAATGAAATAAACAGCAGATAAAGTATAAAGTAGATTTTTCTTTTTGGGACCCTCATTTATACTAGATAATTTGCAATTAATACTTCATGAAAATTGCCTGTTTTGTATGCATGAGCAGACAAAAAGCTTCCTAAGAGCATCATTGTTTCCTTAACGAAAGATACAATGCCAGTGACATTATCAGTATTATACACTTGAACCACAGTTGGTGGAGACGACATCTTCTATAGCGTGCTGTCAGGCATTTAGGACTAAATCTTATTGCAGCAAGTGGATGTTTTGCCGCTGTATTCAAAAGGATACAGTTTTGGCCCTCATTACTTGCCTCCATTTCTCCATCTAATTAAAGCATTTGAATGCTGACAGGTCACTGGAATGAATGCCCAATTAATTACTGATTTGTTCATCATAGCCACATCCCGGATGCCATGAGTTTATCCTGTAGACGCAAAATGATTCCTCCTTGGATTTGAGCTGTGCTCTAAACAATCGGACATTTTTTCATGGCACAAAGAAAAGCCCAAATACATGAATTTTAAAAATTACATTAAAAATGTATTGGGGATATCAGAAGATCTTTTCCTGTTACATATGCCACATACATATAAGTGCTAAATACAAGGTGCATATTGTACAGTAAGTTGACTTTTCTGCCAGTTAAATTAAAAAATATGCAAATTATGAAGAATGTCAGAGCAGTAAAGAAACATCTGCTAACCAAAGTAAAAAGTAATGATAATGATGGTAAATAAGGAAAGACAAAAGTAAGTATTGTTTGAGATGAATTTTCACCCAGCTGTGCATTATTATAAGGGAGTTACGAAAGAGGACTACCCTTTTAGCTGACTATCTCAGGTTCAGAAAGCAATTTTTAAGTGTTGAAAGTCATTCTTGTAACAATTGTTTTCTTCATTTTTGTTATTTGGAAGCTCTCTGTGAGTGCATCCTCTCATCAGGAAAACAGGTCACTGGAAGGAAAAGTGATTTTTTGGAGTAGTTCAGCATTTTCAAATATGGCCTTCTTTCTATCAGGAGCAACTGCCACAACATAAACCAAAAAGGATATCCTTTGCAAGGCAACTCTTACCCCAAGGCTGTCCTCTTAGAGGTGTCCCTAACAATGCAAACAGGAAAGCTCTGAGGGCCCTGAAGCAATCAGAGCAGCTGCTCAGTATCACAGGCTCTGAGCAGCCAACATCTCCAATCACATGTCTTCCAAGACGCTGGGCAGATGACCTTGCAGATGAGAGGGAGGACAGCGAGCATCCCCTGAAATTCTTTCAGTTGCCTCAAATCTTTGAGTTTCACTGACTCAAATGAAATTCAAAGTATACACCACCCAAGTTAACAGAGAAAACACTTCAGCTGGCATCATGACAGGCACAGCTTACAACCATTTAGAAGTTTGGGTTGCAGATTTATTTGTGTGGTGAATCGATGTCAAGATGCCTTTAGTTATTTATATGTGTGGTGATTGGGTTATCCTTGTTACACAATGTCAAGACCTTGACTAATGTGAGCAGTATGTGAGTGAATGCAATACTGACTTTGGTGCTTGTTCTACAGACCGGTGGTCAACAATCACCACTAAAAAGCAGAAATTAGATAGACCACATGGCTAAATGATTAGAACATTCCAACTTTTATGTTTTAGCATTAACTTCACATTCTTTGTGTGTTCTTAGCTTTTTTCACATCTTATAACAAGCTAACTGCCAGTAATGGTATATTATCTATGGATGTGCACATTATCACCTTCCCATCTGCCCCCTCATTTTCTTCCTTTTCTAGGAAGTTTAATTATCGTTTAGCAAAAACCTTGCTAAGGAATAAAAGCTATCTAAACTTTCTCTCTGTCAGCCTAGGAGGTCTTTCTCTTCGTGTAAAAATATAACAGCCATTTAGTGCCGTTCAAAATACATCTCCTGTTCTTCCACTCTCCATAATATACAAGTGTTAGAAGATTTTCTTGTTGTCTCATGATCACAGAATGGTTGAGGTTGGAAAAAACTGAGATTAGCTCAGTTGGTCAGAGCATGGTGATAATCAAGGTTTTGTCCATATGGACCATTCACTTGAGGGCTGGACTTGATGATCCCTGTAAATCTCTTCCAACTGACAACATTCTGTGATTCTGTGATCTGGGGGTCATCTCATCTTACCATTCCTGCTCAGGAAGAGTCACCTACTTCAAGGATTGAGACTCCTGAGCAGCCTGTTTCAGTCCTCAGTTACTGTCACAGTAAAAAAGTATTTCTTGATGTTCAGAGACTGCTTTGTTTCAGTTTGTGCCTGGTCCCTCTTGTTCTGTCACTGGGCACCACTTAAAAAAGCTTGACTGCCTCTTCCTCAAACCCTCCCTTAAAGTATTTATATATATGGATGAGATCCCACCTGAGCCTTCTCTTCTTCAGGCTGAACAGTTCCATCTCTTACCTTCTCCTTATATGAAAAGTGCTTCATCTCAGCACTCTGGGGGTGGTGTCACCAGGGCTGATCACCTCCCCTGACCTGCCGTAAACAAGGTACCTTGGAATGCACCTTGGGATAGCGCACACTTCATGACCCTGATAAACATCAAGTGATCTTTTTCTTTCCTAACATCATCACTGCTCACTCAAAGTTTGTAAATTCCTCCTTTGTGTCCCATCCCTCCTTCCACCTCCTATATTCTACCCTTTTTTTGCACTGAAACTCAGTCACACACTCCTGGTTCAGCCAGTCTAGTCTCTTGATATCTCTACTTATTTTTCTGAGTAACATGGTGATCCATAATTGTGTTTGGAGGGGGTTGTATTCAAAGGATTGTCAGCTTTCCAGAGCTTCTTCACCCTTCAGAGGTGCTGCCTATGTGATCCCACTTAGCAGTTTCCTGAATGAGGTACATTCTGATTTTCTGAGGAACAGAGTCTATGTTCTGCTACTCTCCTACCTTAGGATGTTGTGCTCCACAATTTCATGGCCACTACAGTCAAAGCTGTTGTCGATTGCCATGTCCCCAAGAAGTTCTTGGATGCCAAGAGCAGATCTAGCTGAGGTTTAAAAAATCCAGTCATGACTTGTGACTAGCATTAATACTTGTGACATTATATGCTAAAACCTTACATGCATAACAACAAAACAATATTCCCAAAATTCCTGAGACAGTCCCAGTCTCCTCACTGGAAGAAGAGTAGGGGCAGGCACGAAAATACCCTAGTTCTAATACTACTGTAAATTCATCCCTGCCTTTATTCTCGTTCTTATTAAAAATACACAGGAAAAATGTGAGATGAAAGAGTTAAATAGGAATTTACTTGATTCTTAAGATTATTTTGATTCTCATAAACAGTTTCTTTCTTGCACGTATAGACTTGGGCAAAAAGTCTGGGGAAGTTTAGGAAAATTTTTGCGTCCACTGACATTCTAGTTGAAGTTAGAGTAAATCAGTATTATTTTGTGACCATTTTTTTTCCTGACTAATTTCCTCCCTTCTCAGCAGGTGAAATCTACTGCCAGTTAGAGACTCACAGTCAGTTCAGCATCCATTCTGATGCAAACTGAAAAAGGCAAGTCTCTTGCTGGCTGGGGACAATGAAGTCATTAATCAAAATCACTCTGCATCTCCACTGATGATGAAAGAAAAAATGTCTGTCTACTATCAGGGTGCAAACTAGAATCACTGGGCTATGACTTCAGAAAAGGAGGCAATTCGGAACAAGTTCTAGGGAAAATGACAGGAGGAGATGCACATCTCTGAACCTCAGGATCCTGGGGCTGACCTTTGGATTTCATGGTAATTTGAAGTCGTTTCAAGGCTACCTTGAGGTATTGCTGATTCCTAAGAGCCACAAGAAGTCCTTCTGATAATGGTAGGCTATACCTGGGGCACAGAAACTTGCAGTAAGTTCCTCTCCAGTAGTCATACAATCCAAACATCTTTGAAGTGGAACTTGCAGTGAGGGAAAGGGAAAAAGCCATTACTACAGGATTTCTGTACATCAGAGAAATCCTCAAAGAGATGCCTAAGCTGACTTTAAGGCTGCTTTGTGCTGCTACTATTGCACAGAACAGGATGAATTCCCCCATGAATCTGTCTTATAAATATTCTGAGGAGATAATCTTGAATTCTTCAAAGTGTTTTAATGTGGAAATATTAAAAGGCATGTGAAATTCTACATACATGTAGACACAGGTCTAGTTCTGTCATTCTGGGATTGGTCAATGGGAATTTACAGCTGAAAATGCTGGTGACACCAATAGCTAGTGATCAACACTAAGGAACTGGGGCTGTCTACAGAATATCCCTATCTGCAGCAGGAATCATTTGCATGCAAGTAGCATAGGGAAGAAAGAACACTGATAAAGAAGTTTAGATGCATTACCCCTTATTCTGTTGCTACCCCTCTGACTTATACCAATCTCCTTAATGGTTTTTGTGTAAGTCAAAACACCAGTTTTTCTAGGTGACCTTTTTTGTTATGTTTTCTATCTGCTGGCCTGTTGTAAATAGGACACAGAGTAATACAAGGCTTACTGGACAGTCTCACCAACTTTTGCAGAACTTAAATTTTCATTTGATTAAACAAACAAACAGACAAAAAAATGAACAGCTCCTCTCTAATCTTCAGAAAACAAAGTCTTTACCCCCTGCCCCAGACTGGCGGACTGCTGAGAAGTTATTTCTCCACTGTATTAGCTCTGAAGAATGATGACAGTTTTAATGCCAAAGCTATGAATTATTTCAGGGCTAGTTCCTTTAATGGGGGCTTGGGTAGGGGGTGAAATGATCAAAATATATGAACTCTTTTACAGTATTGCTGGAAGAAGGTCCTATCTATACTTTTCAGCCTATATTCTGATTCATGTATAAATGGTTAATTCATAAAATGATATATGTCTTATCAAACAACAAAATAACACACTCAGTTTGACAAGGCCAAAGGAAAAAGATGACAAATATGTACATGAAACCAGGAGTATTCTCCAAAAGGGCAGTAAATTCTCAGTGGATTACTCCTTAGCAGAGCTATACTGAAACAAAAACAATGCATCAAACTCAGTCTTGGGGATGAGTCCTGAAATGCTCTGATCTCACTGAAGCCACTGGGATATGCAAGGGCCCACTATCTCTTAAGATCTGGCCTTGAATTTCAAATCAAGTCTTTCATTTTACTTGCAAGCACTAATGCCAAAAAACAAGCAAAAAGCAAATGATGTTTCCATCCCTCAGGTTTTTCTTAAAGAGATTACCTCAGGCTTGGCACTTTTATCCTTGGGATAGGATACCAGAGTCTGTAAGAAAAGTGAAATCTGAACCAAAATACTCAAGAAATTGAAAAGATAAATAATGAACATAATAGGTAAAGCAATTGCTAATGAAACCACTGAAAAAAGACATGTGTAACATGGCTAAATGACCACGCCTCCTCTATCCTTTAGGTCAGAACTTTAATTTATGCTTTAAGGATCACACCAAAGGATTTAAGTAACTGAAAACACATTTTGCTTCAAACTGGACCTCTCCTAATCTGCAGCTTTTGATTTTTTTCACTCACTGATGATTTCATAGAAACATAGAGTGGCCTGGGTTGGAAGGGACTTTTAAGATCATCTAGTTCCAATCCCATACCTGGATGCCCCATTCCTGGAAGTGTTTCAGGCCAGGCTGGATGGAGCTCTTAGCAACCTGGTCTAGTGAAAGGGATCCCTGCCTATGGCAGGGGGTTGGAACCAGATGATTTCTAAGGTCCCCTCCAACCCAGGACATTTTGGGATTTCACGATTTTATATTGCTCTCACGTTTCCTCATGGCTGGGCTGTGACAATCTTTGGAAAGATATCAAGTGGTATTAAGACAAGTGAGTTTTGTCTGGATACAGTAGAGACATGCTAATATTTTAAAGAATTAATGCAGATATGTAAATGGTAATAGAAATATATTTTGACAGCTTTTTAGAGCTAAATTTTGAACATAACTTCCCCTGAAACTTTCTGGTCACACTGCTAATGATCCTTTGACAGCAAGGTTAAATGACCAATATGGTCATGTTTTTCTTTCTTTTCCTTTGCTTCCTAGCCATTTTTTGATCCACTAAAAGGCTTATCTCATTACCTGTTTACTAAGTTTATTTAATACCTTTTCTTAGAGTGACTTTAGCAAAACCCATCTGAAAGGCTATATATATTGCATCAAAAAAACCCCTTCTACACAATATTTCATTAACTACTATAAATAAATTCATTGTTTTATAGAGAGAGGCCAGCAGTAACTCACCACTTTAAATGGAAAAAAACCACTCTAAACAAAGATAGAAATCACGTGCTTGTCATAATTCAAGCTTATAAAATCTTATCTTTCTCTCTTATGAAGTTTTCCTTTTCTAAGTTCAGTGAAGGGATCCTAGCCATCATTGCTTGCATCAGGCACAAGTAGGTTAGGTCATTCTTGTACCAGCTTGATGAAAGCTGTGCAAGTCCTCTGTGCTACACTTTGTGACTTCTGCTCCAAAACAGTGGGGAACATCATGTGACAAGACAATGCTGATATGTTTATACCAGGCTTCAGAGCTGAACACTCATAAATTCACATGCCAGTAAATAGGCAACAATAAATCTGACCTTTCTGAGCCAGGGGGCTATAAAATTTGTAAAAAGACAATAGGAAGCTTCACTGCAACCGATTGCAACAGCACAGAGATTATCTTGGTTTTTTCTGTCTGTAAGTGCAAGAAATACTGAGTTGTTAGCTCATTTAAGGAGATCTCAATGTAAGGTAAGTCGATTGGTGGGTGATATATGAGATGAGTGAATGCGAAGAACTGAGGGTCAAGCATATATAGGTGATATTTTTGTTCTTAATTTCTGTGTATAATTTTGGGACCAAAATAGAAACAAATACAAGCATACCACTTATTCCCTTTACTATTTTCCTTCTGACCTCTTTTTATACAATGCATATAAAAACAGCAGTATAGCAGTATAGTTAAAAACGAGTTTCTGAGCCACAGGAAAAGTACTGTGTAAAAAGTACTGAAAAAGAGATGTAATTACTTGCATCACAATAAATAATACACAACACAAACAGCAATAACAAAACCAAAACACAGACACACCTGCCTCTGCCCAGTACTCAACAGGTACAGTCTTGTTAGGATGTAGGCTATTAATTTGGGCATTTCATGGGACAAAATTCAAAGCTCTGCCACTGCTGTTCATCTGCCCCAGTCTGTCTTCCCAGCTCTGCCTTACTGCATCACAGGATTTCTCCAGGGTGAAGTGCATGTCTGGGGCTGGTGGCCAAGCTATGCCTGCAATAGCCACCCTTCACAGTGTGCACACCACTAAGGCCCCATTTCTGTAACAAATGTAAGCTGAGTTCTCCTGTCTAAACCTCAGGGTCATTAGCAGGTATGGGATGACTGGCACATGACATTTAGCTCTTTTTTCTGTCTTCCTCCATCCAGCCAGTTCTAGGTTTGTCCTTGTGACTAGGTAGGGAATAGACAGTGAAGTGCATCAATACTGAGCTCAAAGGAAGTGGGAAGGAGTGTGATAATTTCCTAGCACCCAATAGCCAAAAGCAGGGTCATATTAACATGCATGCCTCACAAGCCTGTTGCAGCCTTGCAAGTCATTGAACTGCTCCATGGAGCAGATTTTGTGACCCCCATGTGGTCTCTCAGCAGAAGAGAGCAAGGCGGTGTCAGCAGTTGACAAGGCCCAAAAGATGACAAATGACTTTCACTCTGCCTCTGTATGGGTGTTTCTTACCTCTTGCTGTCCCCGTGCCTGGGAAAATGGGGAGAAAAAGTACATGTTCCAAAGCAGAGCAATCCTAAAATAGCTCTGCTGCCTACTGTATCACTAAAGAGGAGGGAGTAACTCTCCAGAATTATACTTTATAAACCAACCACCCCCACACTCTCTTTCTTGAAGGATTGTGTACGGTCTGCATCAATACACAATGTTGAATCACAAGTGGCTAAGGAAGGATAAGATTTTGGAGCCTAGAACAAGCCAGTGAGAACCTGTTTATACTAGTGGAAATCTTTTGATTATTTTAAAAAAAAACCTTCAACAAAACTCATTTCCTTGGCTGAAAAAGGAAGAACAAGAACTAAAAAGGAGATAAAGCTATTAAAATTGTGTCTGACTCATGACTTCACTCTTTTTCCATCTACCCCTGAACTTCGTAGGTAATTCCTACTGTGATTATCATCCTGTTTAAACAAATACATTTAAATATAAAACACATATACACAGGAAAAATTACAATTATTGAGACCTAGGAATAGAATATAATAAATTGACATTTTCTAGGGTTGGTTGGCAGACTCCTAATGTTAATTCTATGTGTTGATTTATGATGCTAGAATTTAATCTTATTGTGGGATAGGACTGCAGTCACTAGAGATGAAGAAAACTTATTCATTTATTTCCCTGACAGATAAAGTTCAGCAGCTAAGGACAACAAGAAAATTATATGCTGAAAGTTTTCAGGCTTTCCAGCTTATACTCCTTTTTTTTTTGCATTACATCCTTTTGTATTTTCTGTCAATATTCTTTCTCAATTACTTTGGTTACTAAAATTGACATGAAAGAGAGAGTGGGAAATGGGAGATATTTCAAAACATAACCCTCATGATGTATGCATTAAAAAAAAAAGAGACATCATCCCATATAGTCATTTTTGATAGACAAAATTAAGGATGATGAAGAAGAAAGATAACTGCCGTGGGAGAGCAAAAACATGAACACATACCTCAGATATTTCAGGCTCTGCTTGAGTACCTCACCAGTAGATTGGCTGGACAGAAAATCCATCTCATTGCTTTGTCTTTTGCACATCTGTAGAGTTCCTCTAGAGGCAGAGCTGCTGTCTGCCACTCCCTTATGGCCAGACATGATCAATGTTTTGTCCTCTAGTGGTTTCTTACACAGTGGAAGAACTGATGTGGCTGACACTGGTTAAACTATACCTTCCTCGCTTTCAGAATTTTAATAAAAATAATAGATGTCTTTTCCCTCCTTAGAAATGCATTTGATTTATTATGCTCTATGGAAATTTATTTCAACACAGAGAGAATAAGTGGATTAGTTTATGTAGTGTAATATAATTAATAGAAGATAGTATAATCACTAAGGCAAGCAAGATTTTAGTCTGTGTACTGAAATGCAGGAAAATTCTTGAAAAGTCAAAGTATACAGATAGTGTGTATCAAACTTTTAAAAGCATTTGCTGTGTTCAAATGTTCAGAATGCTGAGTAGCAAGTAGTTTACACTGGTTATGAAAAAATACAATTTTTTTCAAAATAAATCAGCATTTTTCTACCTCCCCTTCCTGAAATTGCCATTAAAAGTTATCATTTTTAAATGACATGGAAGTACTGAAAACATTTTGCTTGAAAATTGCATATTATTTCATGCATAGGAATATCAAAGTAACCTTAATTTATTGGCTAAAACTTCATTTAATCAAGTACCATTTTTCTTAAAGTAACCTGACCTCACATCCATGTATTACTGGAGAAGAGTTTAGGTGTAGAACAATCCTTTCAAGAGCTGAACAATGAAAAAAGTGAGATTTAACAATGTCTAAAACTCTAATGGATTTATCATCCGTTAATTTCTCTATCATTTTAGATACTGTTTTTTTTTATTTTGGTCTTCCATCTTCAGTGAATTCCACTATTTTATTCAGTGAGAAAAAAGAGTGCTTTTCTCATCTATTTTATACTTGGCATTTAATATTTTCAGTGGGTGACGACTTGTTCTCCAGTTATAAAAAAAAATATTCCTATTCACTTTTCCAGGTGGACTTCTAGACGTTGGTCATATCCCCCCCACTGCTAAAGAGTTTCAGACTACAGAGTCCTTCCTCATAGAGAAACTACCCCATCCTACTAATCTTTCTCAATTTGCTCCTCTCTTACAGTTTTTCCCTAAACTTCCTATAATCTAAGAAAATTCCAGTAAGCTAAACTGCATGTAACACTAAGGATCAGGTTTGTTTGTCTTTCTGGCTGCTTCTTGTCATTGAGCTAATATTTGCTGAGAAACACCCTCAACTCCAACATGTGTTTCCTGAGTGGTAGCAGTTAGCTTAGTCTGCATCAGGTATACACTACTATGTAGCCATTTACTGAGCTTCATTTACTATTGACATGCGAATATTTTCTGAAATACTCTATCATTGGCATCAGTTTTGAGTGTCTTGAATTACTTTGTCTCACTCGTACATTTTGTCACCTGACTATTTGCTCTCTGTTTGAGGCCATTTATTAACACACTGGACAACACTTATGCCAAGGGCGCAGAGCACCCTGCTATTAATAGCTTTTCATTGTGAAAACCGACCCTTTATTCCCACCCAGGTTTTCTTCGCTTTTAACCAATTATTAATCCAAGATATGGCCTTCCTTCTTACCCATGACAGCTTAATTTCTTTAGAAATCTCTTCTAAGGGACTTTGTTGAATGCTTTTTCAAAACGTAAGTCTGGAGTCATTGGGTCACCACACTCCCTAGCCTTTATGACTCCTCAAAGAACTTCCATTGATCTGTGAGAGTTGACTCTCTTGACAGAAGCTCAGTTGGTTCTTCCCTGTAATATATCATATTTATCTAGATATCTGTTATTTCTCTTCTTTGTTATAGTTCCTTTCATTTACCTGATATGGAAGTCAGACTCAGTGTAGCTGTCCAAATCATTTGTGAGGCCTCTTTCAAAGACTGAGAACTCATTAACTGACTTCTACTTCCCTAGCGCTGAAACTCATAGAGCGATATCTCACATACACCTCAGTTGATAGCTCTGTTTAATGTCTGTGTTTCTTGAGGACTCCTAGGAGAATGTTGTTGAAGACTTCAGCCTTCTTATTGAATTCCATAATTGCAACCCACTCCTGAGATCAAAATATTTGATAATTTTCAATGACTCAAAATGGAGAAGTCTGGGTGTAGCAAGGCACGAACATTTGATATACTAAATATTAGTCCTGGCAGTATGATATGTGATCAAGTCTAGTTTCTACTTTTTAGTCTAAAAAAATGTCTTTTGGAAGTAACATCTCCCACCTCACAGAGAACAGTAGTTGTCATTTTTACCTATTTACATTTAGTAATTTAGTAAGCAAGAAGATTTCTTTTGATAAGGCTGTGATACTGTATCATACAGAAACATATGCAGGCATTTAGTTAGTATGTCTTTTTTTCTTATTGGTGAGAATGAAGAGAATGGTGCAATAACCTCTTTTATATTTTCCCAAGTATCATTGTTGTACTAGTAAGGTTGTTTTTCAAGAGCATGTGTTTTCAGCTTTTGCTGAACTCCTGTTCTGTTTACTGGATTTCCCAAATCAAAGACTGCAAGCCTTTATGCCAGGCTTTGAGAATGCTAGAGGTAGATGCTGAATGCATGGAAAATATGTAGTTTCAGAATTCTGTATTTGTCTTAATAGCCTGCTTGGGAAAACAGAAAACAAAACCCTAATGGTGGTCACCACAGAAGAAGTGTAGAAGGGAAGGAGGGTTGTGGAGAAAAGACAGAGGGTAAGAGTGAGAAATGACCACCGTTTATCACAGGAAGCAAAATGAAAGATGAAAGGCGTTCAGCTAACAATATCTTTAACATATATTTGTTTACTGTTGAAAACCAGCTGCGTGTATACTTGCAGGGAACAATGCATGACAATATGAAAAATTAATATAAAACTACATTTAAATAACTAATGTGTTGGCACAAGAACTGATGCAGACCCAGGAGGAATGTGGTTCCCTTGTTAAAGAAAGTTCATTAGCATAAGAAGCACAAATATGAAGGGCAGGAAGGGAGGAGGGTTCCCATGTTAATAAATATTTACTTCATGATTCCTGAATGACAGAAATCAACAAAAGCTAGGAAGGAGAAAGTTCCAGCAAGCATTCCAACCTTAACTAGAAAATGAAATCAGAAGCTTGAACCTAAATTTTGAGTTCCTTGTTTTTTCTTAGCATGAGTCACAAAATATAAATTCCCCCTAGTTTTGCATGAAAAGTTTGATTACGTGAGTAAATAAGAATGTCTCCCACTATCCAGCCCTTCTTTGACTACACTGAGGTCAGAATATGTATTTGTTTCTTCTGTAATTTTTTTCCACAATAAAAAGAAAAAAATGGAAATACTGTTTTTGGTAATGCTGCTGTATATTTTTATAGTATATTTTATTCTAAAAGACCCCATTTTCTCTGAGAATATGGACCATTTCATCTACTCCTAAAATACGGCTAGCTGTCAAATGCCTCTAACACTACACAACTCAGGGTAATATCAAACAATATTTTAAATTAAACAGGTAAAAGACAGGTAAAAAAGTGTGAGAGATGGAAAAGCATAAACTTCTTTCTTTTCAGTGACTGTTTACAAGTGGCTAAACATTTAAGATTTAAAGTTTCTGCCACTGGCATGCTGTCACAGGTACTGACTATAAGGAAAGACAGAGAAATGGGGTCCAAATATAACCAAACCAATAATATCAACTCTTTTTTTTGGAAGGATCCTCCATAGGACTTATCCAGCTGTCTCCTGCTTCACTTAGGAGCTCTAAAGACAATATGCTCAAAGGTAGCTACCTCCATATGGCTTGGGCGGAGGGGAAAGCCTCATTAGTTACTTTCTTTATAATGCCACTGCTGAAAAAATGAGTATGTATTAAAGAGATTAGTTAAACTATGTATTATACTATGAAGATGGTGGGGATTTGGTTTGCTTTGTGTAGCTGTTGTTACTGGACACACCTCTCACATCACATTCCCATGGCATTAGGCTGGCAACTGCTGTCTTATGTAAGGAAGCATCTCCCCTCCACCAGAGAAAGAGGATGCACGTGTGCCACTATGGACTTGCACCCTTTCAGAGTCTCTCTGAGCACAGCCATGGCTGGTTTGTGCAAGCAGGCTGGAAGCAATAAGGCAAACTCATGCTTTATGGACTTTCCAGCATTCACTCTGTATAAACTTGCATGGTGTAAATTAAAGGATGTCTTTTAGCCCTTGAGCTAACTGCTGTGAGGGAATTTAATAAAGTAACTTTAACGGGAAGTGGTAAAACACATTTTTGAGCTGAAAAGTAGAGAATTAGAAACATGGAAATGTGTGCAATCTGATTAGTGGCTCTATGAGCTTCCACATGCGTGTTCAATAGAGAAATAGAAACTGTGTCTGCTTCTAAAATAAACACAAAACCCCTTCAAAGTACAGCTCTAAGATAGATTTTCTCTTTTAATGCCTTTTACTTCATAACTCCAGTGATGCCCAGCATCTGCTGTCTGTTTTGGCAGCCTACACTGACACAGTAATATCTAAGACCAGTTTTTGCTATCCAAAGTTCCCTGCCATATGGGAGTCAGTAGCCTTTTGAGACAGCTATAGTGTCTGTCTTTTGAAACACTGCTGCCAGTGTTGGGATTTGTAACCTCTTGGATGAAGATGGCCCCTGAGGTGTGCTGGCAGTGGTGCCTCGTGCACCTACACACTTAGAGAGGGATGTCTGGCTTGGTCACCTCTTAGGTAGGGTTGGCACTGGAAAAATAAAGCTCAGAATGAAGACATGGAGAAATTTTCAGATGCCACTACTGCCGTTGCAGCCAATGTTAAAGCAATTTGAACAAGAGTGGGCTCCAACCCACGTGCCCTTTCCCTGAAATAAGAGGCTCTGGTTGCCATGAGAAGTACACGCTTCGAAATCAACGCTGCCTGGGAGAGGTGGGTACCCAGCCACACAAACCTTGCCAATTGTCAAACATGAAAAATGAAACCAAAGCAGATTCACAAATTAACCCTAATAAAGGAAAAAGGGTATTACATATATCAAGGGCAAGTCCTACTCAGGAATATAGCTACACTCCAGAAAAAAAGCACCTCATCTTTAAATAACTGTGAGAGGTAGATAAAGAGCTGGAGCTGCGCCAAGGTAAAAGTTGTAAAACTGGATTGATTTTTGCTACAGCTTGCTAAGGGCTCCCTAGAGCAAGGATGCAATGTTCAAATATAATAATTGATAGCCTGAAAAAAATATTTCTGATAAGTGTGAAAGTGTAAGAGCCCTGTCTGAGATGAAGCAAGCTTTTGTGTCCCAGCTAACCTGAATACTGGGGTGACCCAAATTTGCTGTTCTCTTCCCTGATTGCAGTCACATCCTTCAGCAGGAAAGAAAATGGGCCTGGGCTTTGAACATTTGCTAAATGCGGTTGTGGAAAAGTAATTACTCAAAAGCCAGACCAGTGCATATGTAGCAGGAGGGCTCTGGGGGAGGAGGGAATTCACATTCATTAACAGCACCCCAGCAATCCCTAAGGGAAGAGGAGTTAGTGCTAATCTAACCTCTTTTCAGCCTTCACCTTAGAATGGTGACCACCTCAAGCTCTGTGTATGTGTGTATAAATTGCTTAAGATTCAATTGAACACATTAAGTTTTAAAAAGGATTTAAGTGCAAATTTTCGATAGCTTCTGAAAGGGGATAATTTATTAACTCTGAGTAAATTAAAATCTCAAGCAGGGGTAAAGACTTTAGAGATTACTTTAATACATTTTATATGCTTTCAACAGAAGTGTTGCTTTAAATGGTCCAAAAATCAGCTAATTTTGTCCTATTTAGTAAATTACCTCCTAAGGCTGTAATGTTACAGATTACAATCGCTAGAAAAAGTTGTGCCTTATCAAATAGGAATAAACTGCATTTTTATAGTTTTAAATATAACACTTTTTTTTCCTCTGTGTTCATAATTCAGGCTGGTAAAATGTTGTGTTAAAATAATGCCAAGAAGGGAGTGTATCTTTTACATTCTTGTTAGGTCAGATGATAGTGCAGCAGAATGTCATGGCTACATCTCCCATATACCATACTAGCAATTTAGAGTCTATTTGGTCTTTGAGATCAGACATATGATCAAATTACTCTGGTTAACTGTCTCAATAAATGCCTGTGCAAATGCTCTTAGCCCATGGCACACTGAGAGTAATTTGGCTTAGGTTAGCCCCTTTTCACTGTGGGCTAACGTATGTCACATTATCTTGTATTTGTAGTGGACAGTTACCGCAGCCTTGTTGATGTGCAATAACATGCTGTGCTGAGCCTATTTGATTATGACTGAGTCTGGAATTTGTCTGTGAAACCACTGGTTTCCAGGTTTAAGGTCTCTTTGGGGAGGATGGCAGGAAAAACATTGGCTCTGAACAAAAGTCATGCACATCCATCCTTTACACAGTCAACAGGCTGCCTTTCAAGTTGTTTCCTTTATGGCAAGAAACCATACTGCCTGCTCAGCAGAGAAGCTGGCTTGGCTTTAGGCAGCTCTATAGCTATCAGCAGCTGGGAAGCCAATGACTACATTTCAAAACCAGAAATCAGTTTACATAGGGAAAAGGTTTAGAATTACATTCTTGAGAACCACAGAAGTCAGCTGCTCCATACATCACTGCCTTAAGGTTGTTTCTGCTGCTCGTGAGTATTTTTGTGGTAGTAAATTTAACAGTGAAAGAAGTGGGTCAGGAACTTGATTGTTCATTTTGGAAAGGTTGACTGGTCTCCAAGAGGATTTTTTCTTGGGTCACCTGCTAGTCTTTAATCTGCTCCTGGGAAGGATTTGGGAAATAGCAGAGATTTGGGAGGTGGTGGTGGGGAGGTGTTGGAACTAGCCAGTCAATCTCAAAAGAAAAGTGTGTGAATGACTGTCACTCTGTGCCAGTTGGCCTCACTGTGGAGTTCTTTTCTTCTTTTCCTCTCTCCCATACCTAAATCTTGTCCATCTCTATGTTTTGTGGTGGTTTTATGTTCTTTGGCATGCTGGCTCTTGCTTTTGGGTAAAGGTTAATCACTGTCTTCAGTTCTCACACACTGGACTCTTAAGGGTCAGATAAATCCTGGACTTGTGGACTTTTAACCCCATAAAATCAAGAGATTGAAAGAAAGTAGTGGGCACATTAAAATCACTAAAAATAAAGAGATACTAGAACATACTTGACTGTATATCATAGAAGATATGAACATTAAGGCCCAGCACCTTAATATTGGAGACTTAGACTCTGAGTTTGCAGAATGCTTACAAGATTCTTTAACTTAATTTTTTTACTGAATTTACTCTCCAATTTTATCTAGGATTTAGCTGCAGTAATACAAATTTAATACTGACCCTTTAAAATTATTCACTGACCACTTTTCACACTTGTTTTATGAAACAGTCAAAATATTTTTCACTTCTCCTCTTAACATTTTTTGGATCTGTTAATAGAAACATTTATTTTTATCTTCTATCAACTATTAGAAGCCTTCAGGCTGGAACACATATTGTGCACTGACTACAAGAAATACTGAAGCAGAGAAATGTCAAATAAACCTACTCTTTCAAGAGACAGAGTCTACCATTTATCTATCCTTGGGCAAGAATCTTTCTTATGGTCATGGTCACTAGGAATGTGTCTGACTAGCAAAAGAGAAAGAGTGAAATCTCATTGGTTTCAGTGGGATCAAGGTTTCAACCAATTTGCTTCTTCCTATAAATGAAACCTTATGAGGACTTCTAATGTGTTGCTTTAAACACATTCAAAGCTGATGCAATTTTGTCTTTCAGTATTTTTTCCAAGATGTTTGTGTATCTAACAATATCCCTAAATAGGTGCTACGTTAATAACTCCAACAGTTTTGATTTTTTGAAAGTAGAATCTAATTTTAGAAAACCATTAGATAGCTTAGAGTGAAAGATTCACCAAGTAAATGGTGCTTTATAAATCTTCCTGTCTAAATGGATGAATTAAATACAAGATTCTGGTTTTATTTTTACTTACCCAGGGGTTGACACTACCATGAAAACCAAATGGATATTTTTGAGAACAATGAGATAAACCCCATCTAATTGTAATATTTTGAATTTTTTTTGCTGCTTACTGAAGGTACATAGCATATGAGGTTTTTCTAGATGACCTGATTCTCAAATACCAAACACTGTGGACTGGAAAGCAAGGCAAGAGCTAAAGATAAATATATATATATATTTAAAATCTGCATTTATTTGAGCTATGGATGAATAAAATATAGGGCACATAAAAGTGACAGTACCTTTCTAGGCTAGTAGATTGCACAATCTGGACTTTCACAGCTACAGTATTTTCTCATGCATGTGCTGCACTAAGAATACTAAAAGTACCTAGATTTAAAAGGCGACAATGGCAGGGCATCTAAGTAATGATGAAATACTCAGATACACATGACTTACATCTTCCAACTAAGTGTTTTGAAACTAAATTCAGAAGCTTTCATTCTCTACTTGCATTGACGTAAATCAGAGGAAACTTTTTGGGGTAAAAGCTTAACTATATAGATGCCCACAGGAAAACTGAGGAGAAGGTGATGGCAAGCTTGATTTTACAGAGCCTTAAAATCCTGAGTGCAGTCATATAATTACATCTAATCACTTTTGTCTTTGAGAAATTATCAATAAAGACACAGATATTCAGGTTGCAGAGGTCTCTTGAATTCTTTCTTTTGATGTCCTCTCTGCTAGAGTCTGTGAAGACAAAAGCTAAAATTTGTGTTTCTTCATTAAAACAGACAAAGCCATGTCCAGATAAAGTCCATTGGAGTTTGCCTACACTGCTGAATGTAGAATGCTAAGAACAGCAGGAAAAAGTTCAGACATAGGAATTTTGATCCTCTGTTGTGCTGATTTTCCCATTATTCCCTGTTTTCAGACATATTTTCAGCAGACTTTGTACCATCAGACAATGCTATCATGCTAAATTCTATGGCCTGCCACATGTGTGCTCACTCCCATGGTATAACAGTCACCAGTCTCGTTGGCTCCAGCCCAACCCTCTCTGATGTCAGACTCTTTGAACTGAAATAAAGAGAAGCTTTAGGGTCATGAAGACACTGTATGGAGTCTTGAGGAGAGCCAGTGTCAAGAGCTATTACTTCACAGGCCCCACTTCTTTAGACAGGATTGGTCTGAAGCAATGTGAAAGCCAATCAGTTGATGCCACACAGACTACTGCCTACAGTTCCTAGGGGAGGATATTTTGTACCTGTTTTTAGATTTTAAACTGAAATGCAGAATAATTTGATGGGATGGAAAGTTAATGCAAATCATGGGAAAATAATATGTTCTGACTCCTTTAGTTTTATTTTAATACAGTTCCACTTCCTGTAAAATACAAGGCAAATGGCACTTAGATGGTAAAAAAGATGAGCAGGTTTGTTGTTACTGTAAGACAGCTGTAAAGCAGTTATCTCTGAGAGAAAAAGGAGCATTCAGAAGCTGGTCAGGGTCCCAGCTGAATGTAATGCTGTTTTGGAGCCATGTCCTTTATTGACATTGCCCTTCCTACTTTTTTTACAGGGGGTCTGACACAGGACATATCAGTGTAGTTATACGCACAGTCACATTAATTCATGTTAGCTAACAAGCATGATTCAGTTTGTACATTTTTAATGCAAAATGCTTCCAGTAACCATCAATCAACCATCAACAGTATGGTTGATTAATGCAAAATGCTTCCAGTAACCATCAACATTGTGTTCAGTACAGGAGAGTAAGGCTCCTCCGGTGGTACTTATGCCTGATTAGATTTCATCTCACTTCAGCTGTCAAGTTTAAGCCACTGACCACAGTCTTCCTTTGTAGTCACTGGGGAGAGAAGAGACATCTCCAAAGGGTGTTTCCTTCCACCTCTCTTTGATACCTGTCTATGCATGGGGTGAATCACCCTTCTGGATGTGCCTCTCTCCATGTCTAGAGATGGAGTCAAGCTGACTTTAACTTACAGACATCTAACAAAGACTTCCAACTTACAGATAGTGAAAGTGAAATGAATTCCACCTTCAGCATACTGTACTTTAAGTAGTTCTCTGCTTGGTGTAAAGAGGATTGAAAGAAGATTTCTCTAAGTGCAAGCATGATTTTGTTGCTGCTGCTAGGAGTGCTTTGCTTTCTGCTTTTTCCTCCCTGAGATGCTGACAGCTCTGATGTTAATAATGGAGCACCAGTTGGGCTTCAGCGATTTGCAGAAAAAAGGCAAGTTATGTAATTTTTTTGAGGTAATAGCTGCAGTCGGAAAGAATTGGCCTGAAACTGTCTGAAGCTGAGAGAATCTTCCATGTTAAATAGTTTAATTTCAGGATATTATAACCATGACTTGAATAAAAGAAAAAAAATCTAACCTATTTCATGTGCTGTATTAAGTATCTGCATTTGTTCCTAATATTCTTAATTATGTCAATTTGAAAATTTCAGCACATCATTTTTAAGTGTGAATTTAGGGAGAAAGTTTGGCAATTTACTACTGCAAATTCATACTTCAGTTGAAAAAAGCAGCCCACATACCCTTGTGTGGTGATAAAACAACTGTTCATGAATTAGACCAAGAATTTTTGATGCTGATAAATAGAATGGCTGCATGATCTATCACTTGATGCTCACCAAGCACTTATCCATGGCCTGGATTCATTCTTGCTTTAATTCCTAAACTGCACAAGTCTGTGTATACATTAAAAAAAAAAAANATAGAAAAACATGAATATAAAAAAAAAAAAAAAAAAAAAAAAAAAAAAAAAAAAAAAAAAAAAAAAAAAAAGAGAGAGAGAGAGAAAAAGCAGTTTCATTTGAGAAATTATTTCAGAAATATGAGAAAACTGGTCTAGAAAGGAAAGACTCTTCATGAGGTTGCCAAGACTTGTAATTTAATCATGCATTTTGCAATAATTGGTATTTTTGGTGTCTTATCTTCAAAAATCCTGTTATTACCTGATAATCGCTGTTTTTATTAAGGAAAAAGAAAAACATTCCTAATGGTATTGACTGCAGAGGAAAGTTCAAAAATATGAGCTGTAAAAGCTTAAATCAAGAAGGAGTAAATTGAAAAGGAGCAATTAATGTAACACTTTATAATTTTTGGATGCTCAACTTGATTTCTTTTCCCCCTCAACTAAAGTACAGATTTCCCATAGGATTTTCTTTTCAGGATCACACTTGTTGAAGTTGGAGTGAGAGACAGGGCTGTGTGATAAATTCATGCTTGCCTAAGGTGTCAAACTAAACACCATGCATCCCTCTAGGTTCAGATATTTTCTAAGGCAGGGATCTTGCAGGATGGATAAACCTGATAGACTTCCTGCCCATGGCAAGGGTGTTGGAACTACATGGTTGGAAGGTCCCTTCCAATTCTGTGGTTCTATGATTTATATGGGGCTTGCTCCATTTTGTAACAAGGTCTTTGAATCAGAGTTTGCAGAAAACTGGAAGGGTAATCTGTCCTGAACTGGCGTGCTAAAAAGAGGTGAATGTCATCCTAAAAGAAGAAAAACAAACCAAAGTCTTCCTGAAGAAAGAAAATTATAAGGCGCTTCCCAGTGCCTAAATTTAGATCCTTAAATGAAGTGACTGAGGTAGGAGTTTAATTTCATAAGGCCTCCCGTCTAATCCATAGAAAGGGCGAGACAGTCCTGCAAAACACCTTAGTGAAGTTTCTGCTTTGAGCTGGATATTGAGAAAGCCTGCTTTTCTGAAGGCACCTTTCAGTGTCCACCACATCCTTCTCCCTGGAGCACAGTGCAGACCTCATGCTGAGCAGTGTTCCTTGTTCCATTAATTTCATGTGTCACTGGTGTGGGACATGTGGTGGCAAAGGAGCAGGAAAATGAACAATCCCAAGACCTGTGTGGATATGCTATGCTCTGCAATACTACTTTTTGTTCCAGAAGTCATTGAAGAAGGGCTTGCTTTAGGCAAGTATTTGGAATTACAGAGTGTGAGGGGAAACAGGAAGTTAGGTAAGCTCCGCTCTTCTGACTTCATACTTCACAGAGCATATAGGGAGGAAAAGAGTACTGTTTAGACTAAATTCGTAACTGGCTGGTACCTTCATTCAGGGTTTTTGAGTAGGTGACCTGGGCTATGCTGAATCTCAGCAATCATCCAGGAATGTGGGGTGAAAACCTACATTGCTCCAGCAACACAGCTCCTCACATAGAGCCCTTGGTGGCTTGACCTGGGCTGGATACCAGGTGGCCACCAATCCAGGTGTTGTATAACTCCCCTCCTCAACAGGACAGGGAGGGAAAATATAATGAAAAGTTCATGAGTTGAGATAAGGAGGGGGAGAGATAACTCACTGGTTACTATCGGGGCAAAACAGACTTGACTTGGGGAAATTACCTGCATTGATCATCAATTAAAGTCAGAGCAGGATAATGAGAAGCAAAACAAATCTTTAAAACACCTTCCTGAAACCCCTCCCTCCTTCCCAGGCTTAACTTTATTCTCAATTCTCTACCTCCTCTTGCCCCACAGCTGTTCAGGGAGATGGAGAATAGGCGTTATGGTCAATTCATGTTGTTTCTGTCACTGCTTCCTCCTCATGGAGAGGATTCCTATCCCTGCTCCAGCATGGGATCCTTCCCACATGAGACAGTTCCTCAGTAAGTACTCCAGTGGGGGTCCCTTTCCATGGGGCGCAGTCCTTTAGGAACAGACTGCTTCAGTATAGGCTCCCCACAGAGACACAAGTCCTACCAGGAAATCTGCCCTAGCATGGGCTCCTCTCTCCACAGGTCCACAGGTTCCCACCAGGAGCCTGCTCTGGTGTGGGCTTCCCATGGGGTCACAACCATCCACCTGCTCCAGTGTGGATCTCCTCCACGGGATCCAGGTGGATCTCTGCACCCCCATGGACCTACATAAACTGCAGGGGCACAGCTGCCTCACCATGATCTGCACCATGGACTGCAGGGAAATCTCTGCCCCTGCACCTGGAGCAGCTCCTCCCCCTCCTTCTGCACTGACCTTGGCATATGCAAAATTGTGTCTCTCACGTATTCTCACTCCACTCTTCTCTGGCTGCAATTCCTCCTGCATAATAACTTTTTTATTCTTAAATATCTTATCACAGAGCCACTGCTGATTGACTTGGCCTTGGCAAGTGGCAGGTCCATCTTGCAGACAGCTGGAATTGGTGCTCTCAGACATGGGGGAAGCTTCTGGAAGTGTCTCAGAGGAGCCATCCCTATAACTCCGTCAAGTACCAGAACCTTGCCACGTGAAGCTAATACAGAGCCACAAAAAGCTGAATGCTCAGGAAATTCATGAAACTCACATGTCCATTGCAATTTTCAAAATGAACAGGAATTGTGGTAGTCCCTTTTCCTGAAAGATTTGTCATGTTTTTTTATAAAAAAACTATTCAAGTTGCAATTATACTGCACTACAATGTAAATATGTGTTCCTCTTGATTTCTGAACTTTGGCATTGGTGCTACTGTGTATGCTTAGTGAAGTCTGTTCCATATCAGATTGTCTTTACTGCAGTGAAGATCAGGCCCTGCATTCTGCAAAACATAATTTTGTTTTACTCAACAGATTTTAGTTTAGAAACACCTGGGTAACTTCAGTGACTGCTGTTTTTAGGTTAAGCAGTCCAAAATCTGTGCTCAATTGGAAAAGGAAGTTCAGGATTAACATGCTGTTTCTGCAAATCCATAATCAGAGCAGCTTTGTAGCAAATAGAAGATTAGAAATCAAGCCATATCATGTACAGCATGACCCAAAACAGATGCACCTGCAAGGTAAGGGACTGTGAGGATTCTGCTTAGTGAAATAGGATCCCATTGAGTGTTTGTCTAACTTGCCTGTTTTTCAATTTCAATTTCACCTAAAATATCCTTAGACCTCCTTCCTTCCTTCCTTCCTCCCTTCCTCCCTTCCTCCCTTCCTCCCTTCCTCTCTCTGTCTCTCCCTCTCTGTCTCTCACTCTCTCTCCTTCCCTCTCTCTGTCCCCAGGTAAAAAGTTGCCTGACTGTTTGTTTTGGAAATACATCACTTAAAAGGAGAATAGAAAGGATTCAGGTCACCAAACGTGTTTCTTGTGAGGTTCTAGCCTGCTCAAGATGTCTGGGCTGGTTTATCTAACCCAGGGGATCCATTGCCTCTGGAGGCAGGCAAGGATGCCCTTTTCTGTCCAAACTGGCACAAGAACTGGCACCCAAATCTCCCTCAGAGCGTTTCTACGGGAATGGTTCCAGTATAGCTACTCTACATTAAGACAACTCACAACACTATACCTTATTCTGGAATAATTTTCATGAGAGCTATCATCCTAAATGGCCTGCCACAGACAGTTTGGTTAACAACCTAATCAATGTTTACCTCGAAACATTATTAAGAATCACTAACAATAGAAAGGAAAAGCTAATGGCCATCTATGCAGGGCCCTGCATGGAAATGTGTGCAATGCTTTTTGGGAACAAAACTTGGGACTTTCGATGTGAAAATTTCATTGGTTTAACTAAGAAGAGGATTTGAAATTAGTGTAGTTAAAACAGTAAAGTAGGTAGTGCCAGCTCTTTTAATCAATATAAGGCTGCCAGAGCTTGGTTTAACTTATAGTTCATTCAAAGTAAACCAAAATAAGCCGCCTGTAACCCAACATTAATGTGTTTACATAGAGTTTTTACTGAATTAATGAAACTGATTTTAAATTAAGTCAACAAAAGTTTAACTGGAAGATGATTTATTGAATATGGATAATGCAGGATTTATTGAATATGGATAATGGTGGTGGATATGAGAAAGAAGGAAATCATGATCTGGACATAATGAAAAAGCCTGAGTGGATATGTCCAGGCAGTAATGTGCAAAATCCAGATACATAAAGAAAGGGAGAATATTTAGATTGTAGCCAGTTCCCTATATAATATAAGGTCCCAACACATAAATATGTAACATTAGATACACAGGCAGATGGTATGAATATGGCAAAAAGGATGAAAGTTTAAAGTGGATGCATAGGGAAATGGTCTAAACTAGAATAAAGGGCTCATGTCCATAATGGCAAAGAAGCAAGAATGCCACTTGGAATACTGCTGTGGAAACAAATACAAGCAAATACAGAAGAAATTATTTTACCACCCTACAATTTTTTCCTCTTCTCAAAGGTCTTCACGTGTTATCATTGTGGAGGGGAAAAATAATGTGAAGAGCTTTTCCTGGTATTGTTTGTGATTGCCTTTTTTTTAGACAAGAACTGTTTTACTATCTAGAGTCCCTCAAAAAATGAAGATGTTCTCAGCACAAAGTAAAAACAGGTCATGAAAAATATAAATGCTCTTTCAACTTGAGAAGGGAATCACTTCATAATTTACACTATCTCTACTTGAAAAAAGAACTTCACTACTCATGAGTTATTGGTTTTCCCCTCTTCATTAAGCATTCCTTGTCTGTGTTTCTATCTATTTAGTGCGTGTTCTTCACACTCCCTTGTCAATGCCCTAAGATACAAGGGATATATTTGAGACTTAGTGCACAAAGAACTTTCACTTTAATACACAGCAAATTAGAGGCTCTGCACTAGCCTGTATATGTGCTGTACCAGAATATTAACCTCTAATGTGGGCTCATCCTACTCGAATAATCCTTTGCCCACATCCCAACACTGTTTTCAAACATTTGCAAACCAATTAATTTATCTCTTGGAGGGAATGCTTTGCTGAATCTACCTGTGACGATGTTTGTAAAAGAGGATACATTAAAATGAAACCTGAAGTGTTATTGTTGACAGGAAACTGTCAAGTGATATGAATTGCATACAGCATATACAGAAATGTGTTTGCCCTGTAATGTTTTCTAAACAAAGACAAAAACAGGTATAACTAGCCTGATACTGTTTAGTTATGTAACAGATTGAGGGTTTGGGTTTTAGTCACTGAAAATGCGATAAACAACATTGTGCATTAATGCAGAAAACAGATTGAGCGTTTTAATGGTACATCAAATAAGACTTTATTAGCATCTATTAGGTTCAACCCAAAGCCCAGGAAATAGCATTAATGAGCATCATATATCAGTCTGTCTGTTATTAGATAACATTATCCCTTAAAACTAGCAAGTCATATAGTACTTTATACTTTTTACCTTTATCTTTAGAATTAGCTGCTCACATCCTCTCCTGTTACACTGGCCTTACTATTAGTAATAGTGAACCAATTTATAAACCCATTAGTGACACTTTTTCCCGAAGATAAAAACAGTCAAAATTATCTGGCAGCAATTAATCTTAATGGCTGTATGCAGTAAACAGCAATGGGCTAATTCCAGCTCTGTCAGCCCCATCAAACAATCCCACATTAGGCAGCTTTTCACTGATCCATTAAGCATATTCAGAACAACAACAAATTCAATGCTGAAGGCATATGCACTAAACATTACAACAGTGATCTTCTGAAGCCATCATTATCTCTTAAATAGTACTTCCCCCATGTATTATCATTATGCTGTACATTAGAAATACTTTGATTAAACTCCCTTAATTCATAACAGCCAGCTGCAGACCATTTATGCAGTTAATCTCAACACAACAGCTATTGAGGAAATATAACAAATGAAGGCTGTAAACTGGAAGTCATTACTATAAAAGATACTGGTTTCCTAGCCCTCGTAGTGCAAAGTGCATGGCAAGATTGTACTTTAGAATGACAGTAATGCAGACAGAAACCACTAATGGCTTTCCACATGTCCTGCAACATATGCAGCAGGAGTTGCAGCTGTAAAGATGTGTGCAGGAGTGACCTGACAAACTGTCAGCATGAGTGGCAAAAACATCCAGGAGCCCCATGTTCAAAGGACCAAAATATCACATGAGACCCAGCATGCAGACTGCAGCCTCTCCATGGCTTGGCTGGCTTCATCTGGAGCACACTGTAATTTGTCTCTTTCAAAGAACAACTCTGATTTCTTCCTCTATGAAGCTCCAGTTAGTAGCAATGACACTTTGAAAGACTGCAGACCTTTAGTTTCCTTTCCTACAAGTAATAGCTGTTTTGAGAATTTTTATTAGACTGTTTTCTCTTTAAGGTATAATGGATATGGTGTGGCAAAAAAATTTGCATAAAGCTTTCCATGGTGATGTAAACAAAACAATATTATCAGGATGGGAAGGAAAACAGTAGCTAATTTATATTTCCACTCTGACCTGAAATCCACATGAGGTATTCTCATTTAATAACATGAAAATGTTAAATAGATAAAAGTTGATGGTATTTACTTAAGTTTTCATCAAATGTATCCCATAAAAAATATGTATTAGAAATTCACTCAGAGGGTTTCATGCTGCATGTCAAGGAAAAACAGGAGCTAAATTTGTGTTACTCATCTAGATTGTACCCTTTCTTAATTAAAAAAAATACCCCAAGAAATCTGTGGGATTTGGATACAAAAAACACTTTCACAAATTCTTTACTTGTCAAGTGTAAAGAAGCCATAAAAATATTAGTGAATAAGGTCTATGTGTTTTACAGTTCTTCACTATATATAAATAGTTTATTTGATTTTAAAGATATAAACCACAGACACAGTGTCTACCTTGCAATGAAATGATCAAATAAATAAAACTTCAATTTGGCATGAGCTGCCAGTTCTGATCTTAGTTCCAGTTCATAAGTCCAACTCACTTGAAGGTGGAATGCAAAACCTCTGCAGCACCTTCAGGACCTGCGCTAAGGATCAGGCTAAGGCATGCAAGAGGCAACAACACCTTTTAGAGGGCCAGAAGAAACAACATCCTGACATTTGGATAAAATCGAGGTAAAAAGTCTCACTACAAGTCTGGTTTCATACTTCTGTTACTTTCTAAAGGTCACGCACTGCTGGAATATGTAAGGCTGTAGCTCTCCACCCATTTTTGTGAGGAGGCAGTCCTGCATACCATGGTAGATGTTGTATAAGCAGCCAACGGTCTTAAAGAGTGGATTTTGCAAAGATTAATCCATCCCAGACTTTTACAGACTATCCTAGTATTCTTCCTTTCAGAGGGAGAAGAATGGACTTGTGCTTCAGATACAGATTTCAAACACAGGCACTTCTCTTACCTCCACAGCAGCTTGCCTTATGATCTTAGGTAAGCTTGATTGCCTTTCTTTATAATGTTGATAAAGTGACTTTTCCATGGGACAGAGCTGTTGCCAAGACAAACTGATGTTTCCAAGTGTTTGATCAGAAAATTGAACAGAAATAATAATTTTTATGTCATTTGCAATGTGGCGTTCTGATTCTTGGCTACCAAGGCTGACTCTCATGATCAGAGTTATACAGGACTTTTAGCTATCAGCAAATCTGTCTATAACACAGATCTGCTCTGGATTGTTCCAAAATTAGCACTGGCTGCCAACAGGTCTGACCAGCTTCTGAGATGATGAAAATAAGCAGAAATGGCTGTGGTCCTCAAGAAGGCAAGTGCTGAGCTTGTAGGAGCTATAACCTGGATGCTTCACTGCTATCACTACAGAAGGCAATCTTTTTTTTAGTAAAAAGCAGTTCATAGATAAGTTCCAGGGAATTGTTTCTCCATGTCAGTCTAATTCATGCTATTCTGGAGGCTGGATGCAAATATTTGGGAGTAAATGAGGTGAGTTTTATCTTTAGCCTATTTCATGTGATCTGGAGATAACCTAAAACAAGCACCTGCAAACCAAAAATGGTGCTTTAACCCAGCAGAAAGTGAAAGCTGAGTAATTGTAATTTTTTTTTTTTTTTTTTTTTTTTTTTTTTTTTTTTTTTTTTTTTTACACTGAAGCTTTTCTGGGTACAAGAGCTTCAGACAACAAGGAATATTAAACACTCTGCTGAAAATCAAGATCTCAGCAGAGTCTGGGCACTTAGGAGCAAGGCATCCTCTGACTAAGGATTTCTAAGAGTGAAAATTTCCGATTAGGTGCCTAAACACAGTTGAAGTTCCTTACTTCAACTACATCCCTACAGAATTCTCAATATTTCAGATGTAATTAATATGTTTCTTGCACATGAGCTACTAATTCAGGAAGAAGTAACTTTTCCCAAACATAAAGGGAGGCTGACTCACTATCCTCTCTGGCAGTCAGAAAGATCTGTGATATATGTGACAATTATAATTTATAAAGTGTGCCTGAATCATTATATGCAACTATCTTTGTCCAGTTTCCTGGATTTTGCTTCCTTTTGCTTTTGCTTTCTGATTTTGCTTCCTTTTCCAGCAGTACTTGTTTCTTAAAAACAGTGGAAAATGCCATAAGCAACACATTTTCAATAATTTATTTCATTTTTTTTCAAGATATAATGTGCTTGGATCTGAGCAAATCCAAGTAGGTAAGTGCTAAACTTCAGACCAAAGAAGAGGATTATTCCACCTTTCTTTTTCAGAAAACAGAGCAACAGAATTTGTCACCTCACAGAGGGCCCAATTCTGTGTAGAACTGAGTAATGGATACTTTGCAGGTGATAATGAGTACAGGTAAAAACGACAGATTATTCTCCGTTGCTACTTGCTCACCCCAGTAAAAAAAATTCACTTACTTTCAGTTTTACCAGACAACACTACTTTTTTTTCCCCCTCGGGCTTCATATGGCTGATTTCAGAAGAATATATGGCTATATATATATGTTTCAATTGCAGTAACAGGGGAAATACTCTGCTTACTTTCCAAGGACCATTTACTAATCTTGAATTTAGCTAACCAAGCAGAGCAGCAGGGAGTTTATAAAGATTCCCATAATTCTGCCTAACACATGATCCAAGCACAGAGCTCTTACTGTACCAGTAGAATTTGTGACTAAAGAGGAAATATACTTGCTGAGCTGCTAGTAGGATATGGATTATGTTAATTGCAGATGAATTTTATACATGGATTTTATTTCAAATTGTGGACATTGTCTCTTCTTATTTTGACAATGTGTGAACAGTCAAATGTGAAACTGTATACTGTGTCCTAGTTTTTCACAAAGGGAATATAATATTGATGAGAACCAAGAAATAGTTTGGTCATGCTATGACATATTTTTCCTATTATTGCTATATTTCAAAGGGGTCAAATGTGATTTCCAAAACCAGGATATTATCCTCTTTCCTCTATGCTTACTTCAGGTCACCCAACAGTGGTAAAATATTATATCGATTTGAAAATATTTTGTCAATTTTACTGCTAAAATTCCCAACAGACAACCTCATTTGGGGCTGCAATGAAGTGTGCATAAAAGTAGTCCGAACTGTTCATAGAATTATTGTTATCAATGGCACTAATTGATAGCAGAAGTGCATGAATTATGAGTTAAAGGAGTGCATCTCTACTAAGAGACAACATAGAAATATATATTTCAGGGTTTATTTTGTTCACTTATTTATTCAAGTTTGGTTTTGCACAAAAAATTCTATTGTAAGAGTTAAGTGAGGGTCTGACAGCGAATGGGGAATTGTCCGGTTTTTTTGATTTTTTTTTCCTAGTTCTTCAATCCTTTTATACATTTGGAAGAATTTCCACATAAAATTTCCACGTTTCTTTTTACTTCAGTGGGACTATCAATGTGTGTGAATTTTAACCAGGTCCAAGTATTCTGTTTGCTGACAAAATATTGGGAAATCAAGTCTAATGAGTGGTCAGACAATGCACGAAAGTAACTCTAGAAATCATAGAAACCATACTGATTTATAGAAGACTGAGCTAAAGAATGCAGGGTTTCCATCTCTAAGGGATCAGGATAAAAGCAATGAAATGGAGAAGTGGTTTTCAACCTTTTTGTATTTTGAGACAATCTAAAAATATTTTTAGTGGAAAGGAATACCCTTGAAATATATTTAAACTTGCAGATGATAAAATAGCTTTTTCAGGGACCACTGACAGGAAGCCCAAGGATGCCCAAGGGGTCACAGGCTATAAGCAAGAAATCACTGAAATTACTAATACCAAATTATCTCCCCTGTTCTAGCTTTGTTTCATAAGTTTGACATACTGTCTTGAATCTGCCTTATTAATTATCTGGACTTACATTACTATGCTTCTTAGACATCTAGAAATGCCAAAAAACCACAGAAAAGTAATTTTTTTTAAATTTCATTACATCTCAACTAAGAGAAATTATATTTTATGAAGACAATAAAATGAAAAAAACAATGATTCCATTCATATATAATGTGTCAGTAATTTATAACCAATTTATCAATGACCATGCAGCTGCATTCACTGTAATTTAAAAAAAAATAAAAAGCTCATATAATGCTCACAGAGTCTCTGAAAGCATAGAATCTTAATAAAGGAAGAGGAAGCCACCAGAGTAATTAGAAAGGTATATTGTAGTGCATATAATGGCAGAAGGATGTTTGTATTATAGTCCAACACATCATTAAGGATACAATTGTTATTTAATGTGGCACAATCATCTTTCTACTCTTCATGAAATCCACTTAAGTAATTACTTTTCTTAGCTCATTGGCTCTATGAACTGACAGTTTAGCAAAGTGCTATGTCTAAAGAAATACTGAATCTCCATTTTTATCATACCCTACCTTTTTAGCTTGACTGTTACTGCATACTTGGACTGCTGCTGCTTACCTGAAATGGCCATTTTCTCATTTGAAAAACTGATGAGGAGAGTGGGAAGGAGGGGGAAAAACTGGAACGGGGAGGAGAGAGAGAGGAAAGAAATACCAAAAGCTTCCAGGGCTGTCATAAAATACGTAAATATTAAATGAAAAGCCTCACTTCCTTTTTCTCTACAGTGTACCCCTTTTGCCCAGCCTTATCTTCTAAACATATATACATAAACATATGTCATATTAATTGCTTGTGCAATGTTTAATCATTTTTATTTCAGTTAACAGCAGAACAGTGGCTCAGTAGTGCAGAACCTTGAGTTGCTACTAAGTTGATTTTAGGAGGAATAGTTTTACAAAGCACAGTTTTCAAGTTTTAGGAGACTACTGTCTCATGAAAGTTAGTGATGAACATTAAATAACATTATTTTACCTTATAATCTTTTTGCATTTACTAATGTAACAAGATAGGGGAGAAAACATCATTTATATACTCAAAGCCCATTCGTTTTTTTCCTGTCATGCATATTTTAATATAAAGTTCAAGACCATTCTGCAGAGCAAGCCCAACATTTAGCAGACACAGCACTGAAGTGCAACATTTAAATTGCCCAACAGAATGCTTTCCCTTCTCTTTTTTTCATTTTAAACTTTAAGCTCTCTTTCAAAGAAGTTGTTGTCTTTGTGTTTGCTAGCATTACAAAAAGGTAAGTCTGAAATACCTTTATCTTATTTGGTAGATCTATGTTTGATGCTCTTTGTTTGAATAGAAGTGTCAGCTGTATTTTACCTTATTATATAAAAAAGTTTCAGAATTTAATTAAGGGTCAAGTACCCGCTGCAGATAAATGCAACAGCTAGAGCATATTTCTGATCTCTCTGAAGACTGCAATCATGAAAATTATTATCATTGAGTAAAACTGGTCTCAATGATGGTGACTGGGAGATGGAATCTGTGTTAGTCAGCCATAATTTACATAATAATGGGTTCTGAGTTTTCATCAGCACCTTTTGTTTTTACAGTGCTTACTGCTACAGTAAATTGTCAAAATGTCATTCCTATCCAATCAGCCAGAAAATATCAACAGTAAACAAGGCACAAGAAGAAATTCTCTGATTTAAAGTATGGTGGAGGAAATAGTAAAACAGGACACTGGAATAGTTGTAGCAGTCTTATTCTGTTATTTTCAACAGCACTGCTGAACAACTTATGAAAAATTACTTTTTAATGAAGCAATGCCACAGAGGGGAGTGATGTCATTAAAAGAATCTCAGCAAACAGCTAGATAACTGGCTTGTTTATATTTATGCTTGCCATTACCTGTTTGTTTCCCCTTCCATGTTGCCATATATTTCACTCCTCCAGTCAAAATAGGATCAGCTGGAAAATTACTACAGTCTGGGTAGCCTCAGATATACAAGTGCCCAAAAGCAACTTAATCAAGGAAAACACCGAGTCCTAATGAAAATGCTAGCCCAAATAAGTCTATCTTCTCTCTCTCTAACAAACACACAAAGCATGATAGTATTTAAGCTAAAATGAATTCAGTGTAAGTTTCTGCCACCCTCTAAAATTCACAGAAGTGCAAAGAGAGGAAGAGCATGAATAAGTCACGGTGTAGACTTTTTAGCCATCATACTTATATACTATATTTGAATTAAAAGATTCACATTGTGTTTGAAATAAAAATGAATAAAGTGGCATTCTGCCAAAGAGAACCAGAAGCCACCCTTGTGTGGAACTGAAATAACTTGGCTCAAGTAGTACTTAATTTATTTTCAGAAAGAAATTTATTTTCAGAAAATGACAATTGTATAAAAGTATCTTTAAAACAGAGAGGCAAAAACTTAAAAAAAAATTCTTTGCATTGTGGTTCATAAAGTTGACCCAATCATTGCCTGTATATAAACAGAACAAAACCTGATAAATGTTCCTCAAGGAGGGCATCCAGCACTGTGTTCTTAAAAATCTTCAAAAGATGTGATCACATAGTTGAGTCACCTCAGAAAAGACTCACAGTACCTTCTTTTGGAAATGAATAAGAGTTTTAAAATCTATTGAAATGAGATGTTGACATAAGGAAGTATTTTGTAGAGCTTTCAGGTTTCTTTACCATTCACTTTATTTTACTTGGCTACTTTTAATTTTTTTTCCACTTCTTCTCTTTGAAAATCCTGCATTGTCCAAGCCCTTTCGATTAAGCAGCTTGCCTGAATGAAAGCACTGTGATGAGGTGGCGGTGCATCAATAAACAGGGTGCCTCTCAAAGCAGGACAGAATGCTGAGAAATAGGGTTGATCAGCAGTAATTACTCTGACACTTCATGCAGTACAGGGAATTAACTCCTAGGACTTTGGGCCGAATGGAGAAGTAGTAGTTGATGTTCCACATTGTGAATGCCTCAGTGCCTGAACCCATTATGAGTTTAAACAGAGATGGGAATTCACTATATACAGGACTTTTTTCTTTCCTTCCCCCCACCCCCAGCTAGGAATGCGAAGCAGAGTGCAGAAAATATAAATAATTCGGGATGCTGAGCAGGCTGCATTTCTGTTGTTTTTTGCTAAGGCCTTTGCATTCATTTTTCATTAAATCACAAATAATTCAACAAAGGGATGCCCATAACGAGGATATTTATGGGAATGCACCGATCTTGTTGAGGAAGACACCCCATATGCCAAGTTAAGGAAGTGGAATTGCTCTAAGGCAGACCTGCAGAAACTATGGTACACAAAAACACGTAGCAGGAGGGGAAATACAGCTAAAAAGGCAACTAGTTAGCAGCTGCCACTATGACCTTTAACTGCATCCATGGTAACTGGGCTAAAGATGGAGTCCCATTTTATTATTCTCACACCCACAATGTTAAGCCTATGAATCCCATTGCAATTTAATGGCTGAAATCAGAAGGCAGATCTGTGTTCATTGGACCAGTGCCGACATCCTCTTAGCTAATGAGTGCAATAAACATTTTCATGCCAGGAAACCAATGCAAGTGGAAATATTATGCCATGCAGAAATCTATCCCCCAAACACAAAGAAATGGTCAGTAAAGTCAGTCCTTTATGTTCATTTGCATATACTGTAATTTTTCAGGGTTTAGACCACTCATCTTTAAGCAGTAAGATATTTAACCCATATATTCTTTAGTACTGTGCCATGCAACAGCATTCAATTTATATTAAGAATCATGGGAAGAATTACATATTCCAGAGCTAATGACTGTAGCTGCCTCCAATTATTTTCCTAAAGGAATGTTATGTTTTCAAAAACTATTTTTGCTTTCATGCACCTAAAATATATTTCATCCATTTGCAGGCTATCTTCAGTACCACCAGCTGAGCAAAAAAAACAGTAAACCAGCAAACTCTTTCAACAAGAAAGAAGGCTTTGTTCTAACTTTTGTTGCTCTTGTAATGTGACTCATAGAGTTTTTCTTAAGCATCAGTGACAACAATGTCATATCTTCACCATGTGAGCTGAAAGCAAGACATATATCATCCTTATTTGGGCTGAAGAACCGGAGCAACAACAACAATGGTTAAAAGGATCTGTACTGGATGTGACTTTGAAATCTCAAGCACCTCCACCTCTCAAATTCTGTCAAATCAAAAATGAGAGATATGGAGTGGAGCTAAGAATTGATTCATAAGCCTTTACCTAGGAAAAACGGAAACAATGAGGAGTAGCCATAATTATGTTAAAAATCATAAATGTAGCAATTTAGACACATTGAGCCATTGAGTCATTTATCTGTCTTACCTCCCAGCCTCCCATAAAGAAGGAACATCATTCTAATAACAAAACAGACCAGGGTGAAGAAGAAAACTCTCAATGCAGAGAGTTGTGCAGCTGGGAAATGAAGGTCACCAAAATCTCCTTGAACTCTTGGGTAAACCCACCATATTTGCTTCAAAGCGGTGTAGTCAAAGACATAAAACTGCATTAGTACACTCATAAAGAGTGTTATGTGAAATATCCCTGCCTCTCACAGTCAACTTCCTCCTCTGTCTTAAAATACCCAGAATTTTATTTTTGTTAAAATGTTAGCATGGCATAAGGAGAGAGGGCTTAATGACTTCCCTTGACAAGAACTGCATGTATTTTTTTTCTTATGGAATACTGCCAAATATCCTTTGTAATAAAAAGCTTGAACTATTTTGCTAACAGAAGCCGCTTGTTCTGGTAACTGTAAAGGTCAGACAGAAAATAATTTTGGTGTTTCTTATCTTTTAAAATAATGTCACTTTTTATCATTACGGTAACATTTTTGGACAACAAAGAAAAGACAAAACAGTAGATGTGATACCCCAGACCACCAGGTACACTATTTCTTAAAAGACATTGGGTTAAAAAAGCTGTTAGCCAATTATACCAAAGACTGGAAATGTCACAAAAGCCAATGAAATCTCCCTGGTAACATTCAGAAATAATATGCTTTGGATCATTCGGTATATTAAATGACAACTGTCAATTTAAAAAAGAAGTCCTCCAAAATCTTTGATGTATGACAATTTAGAAGTTGAAACACACTGTTCTTACCATTTAATATCTTTGAGATAAAAAGCTTTTGACATGTTAACTAATGTGAAGGAATAAGTGCTCTTCTCATTTTCCTAACACAGTACTGGACTGCCCTGAGTAGCTTTTTGTGATAAGTGTCATAAGAAGCAAGGTGGTATGTAACCATTTTAGTTAGTTAAGTATATGCACTTATATTACATTACATAACAATAGAGACAGGTGAGATTTTTCTAACCTAAATATTGTTCTTCAGTACCAGCAGTATTTATTTCAGTTAAAATGGGCATTTGAATAGGCACTGATTGTCAATATTATTTAACCACTCTTCTGTGTGGGGCTGTAGTACAGCATGATTCAGAGGAAGCTGTCAGTGTCTAAAGGTGCAGCCATTACAGGATAAAAGGTCTTTGAACTGCATGTTAGTTGCCTTTTTTATTGTTGTTTGGTTTTCCCCACAAAATGGAAAGCATCTCTAGCTTCAGGCACCTGGATTGGTGGCTCCCAGGTAGCTGAGGAAACCTCCTTGGGGTCGTGCTGGGTGGCAATGCTGGGCAGGTCTCTTCAGCCAGGCTCAGAGTCATTGACCTAGCAGGATGCTTCCTCCTACCCCAGGAGCTCATCTCAGCTGTTAATGCCATGGCTCAAATCTGTGTGCCTTTGACAGGGTCCCAAATGGAAGTCTATCATTTTAAGTATAATCTGAAGTTGAATCCTATCAGGTGTAAACTCTTCTCCTTCCACTAAAGAAATGAAGCTCAGTAATGACACTCAGATAAGCCTGACCCTGGATAAAAGGGGATGTTAGGGAGTCTAAGCCATAGGTGATCAAATAATACAAAAGTGATTCAGGAAAAACATTTAAGGTATGGATTTTGAGTTGTCTAAATTAACACTCTGTAAAAGGGGACATTAGGTAGCTAAATAAATAGGAAGCTTCCAGGTATGTTGGCTGACTTTAATAAATTGTGAGTGTGTGCTAATTGTTAGGCACAGCATGGATGTGGTTTTGTGGGAAATATCATGTTGAAGGTCTACACTGTTTAGTGGTTGGCAGACTATGTTTGAAGGTGATTCAAAGACAAATCTGCACCCCCCAAAAAAGGAGGAGTTATAAACAGTGTAGACCTCACCAACTGGCATCGTTGGACTCTGGGGAAGAGATTAGTTCCTGAACTTCTTCTAATTACTGTTATAGATGCAGACCAGGAACACTGCTGCATTTTGCCTCAGATCACCTCCAGATATTTCTCAATTATTTTTCTGAAGAGCAAACCACAAGTTAACCATACCACAACTGGGAAGCTTCATGAAAAAAATCAGTAAGTCTTTATTTACGCTGTATTCACCAGAAAAAAATGAAATAGCAGATGAAAAGATGGTAGCACAGTTATGAAGAAGGTAATACACATGATCTTCTGGAAAATCTTTCTGACCCCAAAAGCAAGAGCAAAATACAGAGAACACTCTTGTTGAAACTTTGTCTGCACCATACATTTGAAGATGAAGGTTTTGCTTTTGTGGACCATGGAGGCGTTGGGACCTCATTCTGTTAGGCCAATGAGCTGCACTGACAGAAGGGGGTCCAGCTCACGGGCAGGTCAGTGAAGGTACCATCTTTGGCTGGAGTAGATGGATGATACAAAATGACATTACTAACTGAAGACTTTGTGTTGACAAATATAATATGGACCATATACATAATATGGCTATGTATACTCCATTAGAACCCATAAAGTGTGGAAAATTAAAATAAGTGGTTGGAGGAACCAAGCAAAAATGTTTGAAAAACACAGCTATAAATAAGATAGCATTTTTAATTTTTGCCAAAGAAAATAATCTACAGATATTGCAGAATTTTCAGAAAGTTGAAGAGGAAACATTGCTCAGTATGATATTGAAAGTGCAGACTTAATAAACACTTTGGTTTGAATCTCATAAAGTAAAACTATATGTTTAGGTATGTTTTATGGATAATTGATATTTTGTTCTTTGTTAAGGGTTATATTTACTTTCAGGTAAAAATGAACAGATGTATTTTTTTCTTTATGCCTTCGGCACAAAAACCTCCCAACATTTTAAACAACATTTGGATTTGCTTTTAATAGCCAAATATGTATCTAGGTACTTAAAAATGTGGTGAAACTTCAGAATTTATTCAGTAAAAATCCCTTTATCTCAGTGCTTACACCATTTTCTATGAGACAAGAGAACAGGAACCTTGTTCCCATTCAAGAAGAGGGAGATTTGAGCTTTCCTTCCCCAGATCATGGGTGATATATATATATATATATA
>VZSE01003767.1:0-35166 GCA_013398275.1 Promerops cafer | reverse complement strand
CTCCATGCCCCTCATCCCCCCACCCCCCCCAACTCAAATTTATTGCTGACTTGCTTTGAGGTTTTCCTCTGAGATTCCTGTAGTTCCAAATTTGTATGACTTAGCTAAGAGATGATTGCTTTCTGACATCTAGCAAAGTTAATGGAAAATGAAAACAATGCTACATCTACAAGTACAGGACAGCCACCAACACAGAAAGAAAATAAGGTACATTTTGTCATATTTTGTGGTGAAGAAAGTGGAAGATAGAGCAATGTCTATTGCTATTCAGCTTGGAAGCTAGGGGCTTCTTGTAGAAAAAAATAATAAAAAAATTGGGCTGCAGAGAAAATTAAACTATAATGTGATGGGAAGTATCTCAAAAGTGGAATACACAGAGAAAAGAAAAGCTGAAATATAATAGATCAAAAGATCATTTTTATAAGTGAAATCCATCAGTATAGATACTTGTCTGCTTGTGTTTGGGTATCAAAGACAGAGTGTTGATTAAACTCATAAATTATAAGTCAACTTTATATGTGGAAGATCCTCTGGGAATTAAGAAGCCATGTGCACTCTAAGCCTGACAGCTGACGTCAATATTTTCATCCCATATTTTCTAAAGAAGCCAAGAAAAAGCCAGTTTGTAAGGTGTTCAGAATGGGCAGACGATTCTTCTGGGCAGCAGCAGAACTCAGATAGATCTACAGATTTTCAGGTTTAGAATAGGAAATGGATTTTCTTGTACTAGAAGGGGCAAGCAGAAATGGCTGTAAAGTCCTAAGAAGAGGAATGAAAATTGGTAAAGCTACCTTCAGAATATCTGCAGAATTTTTGCAAACTTCAGGATGCCATATTGCCTCTGCTGTAAGTATTCACTTGAAAGGAACAGAGACTTAATCAGAAAACTATATTTCTGGTCATTTTAGTCCATTTTTATTAGGTATGTGATGTCCTGTCATAGACTTTTTTGTCTGAAATATAACTCTGTAGGATTCTCCTTATCCACACGAATATCTTGTACATTTCTGACTCACCTCACTTGAGCTTGAAGAGCTGTTTCAGGGTAGCAGCTTCCACAGCCCTTCCTCAGTGGATATTTTTAGGTGGATATTGACATTAGTTCTTGCAGTCCAGGAGTTTGGGGGCAGACGTAAGGGATGGCAGGCTTAGCCCTGAGCGAATTCTGCTCATGTAACCATCCGCACCACTGCAGCCAGACCACCGTTTCCTGAGGCCTGGATAAAAAATATTTCCTCTACCACAACCACCCTAGGGGAATAAAAAAACCCAGCAAAACAAAACTGAACTTTCCATACAGACCTTTTATTTTAAACAGCCAATGTTAAATTTCTGCCAAACTTCGAAGGTGTTTTTGATTATGTAGCTTTCAACTACCATGGAATTAATATAGAAAAACTTGTGTTCTTCAGGGAGCCCTGTCATACGTCTGCAAAATAAGGTTCTTTTTATGTACCTACACATTAACATTGACATCCACTCCCTCATTTAATTAACAACATTTGAATGTCATTTCCTTTCATGTAGTAATTGTATTTTTTATTCCTAAAATGATCTCCTGTTTTGTAGAGAGATACAATTGGAAAACATCAAGATTTGTACAGAAAAAACCCCAGTAACAATAGGGGATTCCTTTTTACCTCGTGGTTTTTGAAATCTAAATCTGGCCTTTTTTAGCAAGTTTTGAAAAAAAATCTGATGTGGGAAATGAGTCTCTAGATTTTGACTTGAGGGGAGAACTTTCTAAATTATTTGTTTCTTTCTTTCAGTGAGTTCAAAGCTAACATGCTGGGTCTGGGAACTCTCATCTCTTTAGGACCCTGTTAGCAACTATAAATAGTTGTGGTTGTTAATGTAGGTACACACACTGGAGAATCTAGAGCATGTATTACATGTCCACCAAAGAGTTCATTTCCAAAGAAGGAGAAGCTAAAACTGCATTAGTAATGCTTCACTTTAACAGCCAGATAAAAGATATATGGTGAAGGAAGGCAATCCAGTGTTCACTACCTACTTGAATTTCTTTAATAATGCCAATGACCTCATGAATATTAAAATGAGTCCTGGGTTATGTGTCCTTATGTAAGCTATTCCTCTTGTATCCGGTAAATGGTGTCCACGCAGTTATTAAAAAGAAGAAAAGAGAGGAAAGTGAGGTTAGACCACAGGGGAAAGGTCAACCTCTTGGGAGAGGTCTCAGTATTCTTTGTTTGGTACTTCATCTAAAGAATGAGGAGATATTGTGTAAATAGTTTGGGTTTTTTAAAATCACAATTTAAATGTGTTAAAGGCAATCCTTTCATTTATGAAACATAAGTGTGCACAGTAAGATAATATTGTAGTAATTTTTGTGGTTTTTTACTTTACCAAAAAATTTCTTCAAATTCAATACTTTAACAGAGAGGTGATAACTATTGTCATACAATAAGCCTAGTCCTTTATATTAATTTTTCTGGTGATTAAAATATTTATATGATTATCATAGTAAGTGAACTGATGTACTTTGCTGCTGGAAGAATAATAAATATTTGCGTCCATTTGGGATAAGATACTAGGACAATTCTAAAAAAAGCCCTAGTAAAAAGAAATAATTTATTCTGATTTTTTTTTCTTCAATTGGTGAAATTATTTAATTAACAATCTTATTTTTTGTCTGAGATTTCCTGGAAGTGAAATTTCTAATAGTCATAAGATAACTTTGAAGAATACTCTTTCAAGGAAATTTGGAAAAGTAGCAGGAAGGAAAGACTTGTAACAGACATTTTTAACTAGTTTTATGCATCCAAATGAAGAAATACAAGTTCTGAATGGTTGTATGAGCAACATCAAAATGCATGTTTTGCAGGAGGTTCATTTCCATTTCAAATTCTAGCACTTCTTCTAGCATATATTACCTTTCTCTCTCTCACAAGTTCCCAAATTCATTTGCCTTGAAAAGAAGATATTTTGCATTGTTTCCTGAAGAAAAGCAGTTTCGATCAATTAGGTCAGAAGCAGCTTCTGTATTTTTGAAACAAAACCTGGGGAAAAAAAATTAAAAGCATCTTACAGGTACTAGTTTATCCCTTTAATACCTCCATTAATATTAAATAAATCCTGAAAATACAGTGTCTTGGTTATGGAAAATATATTAATTAGGTGTGGGTCAGGAATAAAATCCAGGAACTCACTTTTAATATTTCTTAAATCAAAAGCTTCTTGTTCTGAACAGCTAACCCATTTAGATTTTCCTTCCGCCTCTCCCTTCCAAAAGCGAGCTCCTTCAGCTGACTGCTTCACTCCAGTGCTGCCTGCATAGGTTACGAGCAGTGAAATGCATTACAGCCATCCTCAATTATACCTGTCCACAAATGGCTGAAAAAATACACAATTTTTTCTTAATGCTCAGAGCCAAATTTACTACCAAGCACCTCTGTAATCTGCAATATGCTGGGTTTTTTTGGGCATCTGACCCAAAGTACCCTTCAAAAGCAAAAGACAATCCTAACACGTGGGATCTTTTTCTGATCCAATATGTTTCCATCTAGATCATAAACATCTAACTGAAAATAATTATATAAATGCAAGCAAAATCAGTTAATTTTATTGAAGATTTTTATTATGCCTAATTCCTAGGTCCTTCGGTTAGCGGTGTGTGTTTCAGACATAGCTGGGCAATAAGAATCTATTTACTGATAAAGTTGGAAGCATGTAACATTAGAAGACAAATCTCCTAAAAGCCCAAAACTTCAAATAAGTTTTCTTAAATGTACTCCCATGAATAGACCCACTAAAATCAATGAAACTACTCATGTGCATAAATTTCAGATTATGAAAAAGTCCTTGAAGACAGGAGATTTAGCTCTTAATTATTTTAGGTCACTGAAGGAAATGGAGGCCACAGTGTCTCCCAGAACAGGTGACAAATCTGCTTAGAAAGGTAATATGGAAGTGGAATAAGGAAAAGGTGTATAAAGCAGTCTTGTCCAGGAATACATAAGCACAGTGATGCTGCCATAGACTATTCAGCTGGGAAATGGCTGATCTAGGTAATTATATTGCAAAATCTTTAGAGGAGACATCCCATACAAATTTTAGAAGATACAGATTAGGGACTCAAGGTAGCTGCTGGATGCATAATTCACTTCAAATAATTTGTTAGACAAACCTTATTTCCTTTTTCTATTTGTGAATGGTACAAGAGCTGTTTATGTCTTAGATTTATTATTCAGAATTATTCCCTTAATGAAGGTGCAACATTTAAGAGAACTTCATTGCAAGTGCTTGATATTCAAGATTTGGCATTCAATATTGTTTTGTTGGTTAATTTGAGCAGAACACATCGCATGTTGTGTTTTTCTGAGTGCAAGTAACTCAAAGTCAGTTTTTCTATTCTAAATCATCATATTTCAGAATTCAAAAATCACTTTCTATTCCCATTTTGCAGAAATCACAAGACATCTCACAAACATTCTGGCTAAAGGCACATTTGTTCAAAATGAAAACATTTTTATGGAATTTTTTTGTCCCATTATGTCCCTATTTATGTCCTACAATGTCTCTACTTCTCAACTACAACAAGAAGGTTTATTATTTAAAAAACTAAACTCATGGGGATAATTTTGTCCAGCTGCATAATCCCACAGTTGGGATATTGTGGAATGTCCCATGCCTTATTCATCAGTCCTAATATGTTAAGAATGAGACTTCCAATAATGACACCAATAAAGACTTAAACGTTTAGCTGTCTAAAATCAGTCAGGAAATTTTTGAGAATGAAGAGATCTTGAGAGACTTTTCTTGTATTCTCATAATATGCGAGAAATTTTTATCTTGGTCCTGTTTCTGGAGAACTACTTCCCACATCATGGAACAGAACTTTTTTGTGGTCTTCCTGTTGCTGAAAAATGCTATGATAAATAGAAGATAATAAAAACATGGGTTAAAAAAAAAGTGAGAAAAAATATCTTGAAATAGCTCCTAATTCCTATTTTTCTTGAGAAGGAAGAAAATAGCTAAAGAATCATAAGAGAGATATATAGAGATATTACAGTGCTCTTAACACAAGCAATACTTAGTAATTTCTTAGCCCTGGCTTGCAATCAGTCATCCTAACCATCTGCTCAGAACTGAACTTTTTCTTCTTCAGTGTAGTTGAACTGTATCAACAGAAACAATTTTTTCAGGGAGAGTAAATGTACTGCTAGGAACAGTTTGATGAAGGACTGAATCTTTGTATTCCTGAAAGGTAAGTCTTCCTGTAACAAGCAGCTAATGTTTGAACACGTCAAAGCAAGCCTTTTAGAACAGGAGATAAGAGCACTTGAATGATTCTTGCTAAGTGGTAACTGGCTAACTGGCCCAAAAGCAAATGTTGTATACGGTAATTTATTCTGTGAGTTACGCTTTCCTCAGACTTGAAACGATCTTTACCATGACTCAGTACATTGGGTTTGACTCCCACTCCCATTTGGAAGAATCACATCTGAAATACAGACCCGCTGTACAAGCAAACATTTTATTCCTACAGGCAATGTTATTGGCATAGGCAGTGGTAAAATAATGGTCAGATCCGTATTAGGAATGGCTCGTAACATAATGTCAATCTGAGATGGGGTGTTTATTCATGGTTTTAATTTTAACTGCGCTGTTAAATGCTGTGCTGAAGAAGCTTTAATGTTCAAGCAACTATATTGATCTAAAAGTACTGTTATTGATAAAAATTCTTTGCTTTCAGAATTGGGGAATAACACACTGCTAGAAAGCCTTTATTGCTGGCATAAGTTACAGCTGTGTAGAGGGGATAGCTACACTAACCTAGTGTCACTGTCTCGGCATGTGGCCTGTTCAAAGTCATTGTTTACGTGGACTTTCTGCCATATGGAGTTATCAACATTTTCTTACAGAAATCTCAGCACTGCTTTGTACTTCCAGACTGAGAATATAGCAAGACAGACTTTGTTTTCTCTTTTTCTCCTTTGAAAAAGTGAAAAAAGAGAAAGAAAAAGAGAAAAAAAAGATTAAAAAAAACAAAAACAAAAAGAAAAAGAAGAAAAGGAATTCTCTTTCCCTAGTAATCGTCCTCCACTAGAAATGTATGTCGCTATAAGTATTAACATATTTAAGTATAGACATTTATTAATTGTTAATAGCACATTGTTAATTCTCATATTTTGTGTGTCCTTCTCCTCACTCTAAAATGCCGTAGATTGACTGTGTTGGCAACGTCTTTTCACCCTGAGAAGAGGAATAAATCCTTCTCTGAGAGGTGCCCTGTGGTTGTCACCCAGGATGGACCCAGCTCTGCACACAGTGAATGCCTGGGCGGAAAACGCTTCTTTAGCACACGCGAGATCCCGTGAGCCCAAACACCCGGGGCATTCTTAGGTGGTATTAATGTGAGAGGAGGTGGTTAGGACCCTGCCAGGCATGTGTGGGCACGCTGCCCAAGGCCCTGGTGTGGGTTGCGCGCAGGCACAATGCGCTCTTGTCTGCTCCTGGGAATGCACTTTGAGCAAGTGAGTTAGACATACCTCTGGAAACCTGAGCAAGGCAAACTGTTCCGGTTCATGTTAGGAGGGGAAAGGAAATGAATAAAGGGTATAAATCTTCGTGAGCCCAGCAAGGGCAAAGAGCATTCTTTCATGCACTATGAAGACTAAAGGAAGTGAAAGGCAAGTAAAAGGAAATTTTGAGCCCTCCTCTGCAGCAAAAACACCATGGAAATCCCTGGAAAGACTCAGATGTGTGTAGATAAACAGAGGTACTTTAGAAGTCTTTCTGAGTGTGTGCACAAATTTCCTAATAAAACAATGTAATCTGAAAAAAATACAGTATACTGAACCTGAATTTTGCCCCCAAAACTGTCAACTATTGTTCTGTTAAAGATCTAATTTGAAGAGTATTTCCTTGGTCCATTTTGGGCCTCTGAAGCCTTCCACATTTACTGCTGAAGGAAAAGAAGCCTTGAAAACTTGAGCTGCGTCTCCCCAAATCTGATTTTCAGAAGAGTAATACTGTAGCAGTTCCAACACCAAACAGTCTCCCAAGGCTTTTATGCCAGCAAGCCTAGAAGTAGCTAGTCCTGCAAAGTCAGAGGGTTGGAATTCAAAAATGGCTGTATTCCCTCCTGCCTGCCTCCCAGATGGGTTTGGAATGCATGCATATCCCAGTTCTGGAACATCACCTGTCCAGGATTCTGAAAAGAGGTTTTGAAATTCCAGTTCATAGTAGATTGCTGAATATTTGATTTTATAATCAAGGTGGAATGAGACACCACATCAAAATACACGAGTCCATGCAAATAATAAAATTTGTTTTTGCATAATTATATTCTAGCCTCCTTGCTGTTTTCATACATCATTGATTAGCTACGTACAATGAAATATTCCTTTTCCAAGGAAATAACATGTATATATATATAACATGTATATATAATTCTTTAATCCCTACATAAATAGTAGCAATAGTTGAGATTTTATGGAGATAAGCATCTGATGGGGCTTTGGTATTGCTGATGAAAGATTTCAGCTACTGGAACAAGTCTATCCTACAGATGATCTAGCAAAATTACTCCAATGGCTAAGGGCACATTTGTGGCACTAGGACAAAGATTCAGATCAGGAAAAGCCACATACAAATAAGTATGAAGATAGGAAGCATATGTGGCTCTATGGAAACTTAAAGCAGATGGTGGAACAACTTAAGAGTAGAAAGATCAAAGTTACAGATAAAACTAGTTAGATCCGAAAACTCCAGCGAAAGGAGTAGGAGTAATAATGGACAATATATTGAACAAGCAATAAAGACAATGCTGTCACAGAAAAGACAAATGCTGCACTAGGTTGTGTTAATTGGAGCATCATGCCTGATACAAGGAAGACTGTTTTTCCACTCGGTTTGGTTCAGCTGAGCTTCATCCAGAGAGATGCATTTAGTCTGGGCTACCACATTTTTCAAAGGATACAGGCAAACTAAAAGGACTTAAGACAAAGACATTGAAAATTATAAAAGATTTTAAAAACAAGGCCCAGAAGGAAGCTTTAGAGGTTGTGATGTATTCAGGCTAAAAAAGGGAAACTGAAAGGAGGACAAAATAAGTCTTGATAATTGCATAAAATGTTGTTAATAGGGACAAAACAAGAAGTAATGGATTTCAGCTGCAACATAGATAACAAGGTTAAATATCAGGAAAAACTTTATGACTGTAGGAAGAGTAAGGACATGGAGAAAACCATCAAGAAGTTTTCCAGAATCAGCTTCATGGTAGGATTTTAAGGCCAGACTTCCTGTTGATCTATCAGCAATGTTTTAAGTTTAATGAAATCACTCTTGACATGATACATTAAGGAAGGAAAAAAAAAGACTGGGCTGAATGACCTGCATGGGGTACGTTTGCTGGTAAATAGCACTGTGATGCTCTGACCCTGTGCTGTACAATGAGAGGTTTATTCGCGACTCTTAATTTTTTTACACCTATCTGTAATTCCTGTCTTCATCTGAAAGCTAAAATGCAGAGATGCATTTCCAGGCTTCAATTAATACTGATATGTATCCACCTTATGCATTTAGAGATGTGGTCACATTTCCCGTCCTCAGAGCAGCCAGTGACTGGTGTGCACTTAGGTGTCAGCTGGAAACAGAAGTTTTCATACCTTCCAGACACAGGGTGACTCTTGGGTCTAAGTAGTGACTGGTTGTGCCTGACACCTTTCTGCATCATGCTGCAGGCAAGGACAAGGTTTGTCTTTAAAGCCCTTTCGAGCCTTCACCTCCATACTTTCCATTAACTAGTAAAAGCACAGTCTATACTCTAAACATACACTTTCTTTTCATGAAGCACAGCAAATGCTAAATCAAATTTCTTTCAGGAACACAAAGCCCCTAGCCCTATACTACCTGCTGGATCAACATCCTTCCTGTAGCTTCAGCAGTTAAAATATCAACATCTGCAAAATGAGCATTAAGACCGGTATCAAAATCCAGGATAAATGCTATTTATATTAATGACAAGGTTTATAAATTACTCTAAGCAATTCCCACGTATAAATGCAAATCAGATTAATACTTAAGCCAAAATTCTGAAGTAAAGATATACAATTAACAGAAAGAGAGAGGGGGTATGTTTTTCTTTTTGTTGTCTACTGCATTGAAATACCAAGTGTCCTTAAACCACTGCTTAATGACATGGACTGGAAATGAAGTAGCTGAACGAACCCCCTATATGGACATGTTCTGCCAACTTCCATTCCAGTGCCAGCAATAAATTCCCAGACTAAACAGTTTAAATTTGGCATTCTCATTTGTGATGCTGTACTTGTGCTACACTCACAAGATTGATTTTCTGAATTCAAAGGGTTCTAGCAAATGAATTATTAGAAATATGAAATTTTGGCTGACAAACATGTCTACAGAGAATTAATCTGATATTTGAACAAAATACTCTTCTTATAAAGAGAAATTTGTGGTGGTTTGAACAATAATAGCAATAGTCAGGGTCAGTCAGGTTTCCACTCTAATTCTTACTTTCAGGAGACTAAATCATCCAAAGCTGACTGGAGCCTGACAACCAGCTCCCAGATGAGACAAGATGCTTATTTTAGTAACCAATCAAAACAATTTTTATTTGTATCAAATCTTTGTGATTTTTTTTTTTCCTAAATTTCACCTGCTTTAAAAAAGAAAAAGAAAATATTACTCTTTTGCAGCTAAAATGGTTTTCAATTAAAATGGGAATTTATCCAAAGACTAGCTCAGAGTGGTTTAGGTATTCTAACAAGAAAAATGGAAGAAGTATGAATGCTTAAAAATGGACTACAAAACAAAACAAACAGAAAAAAGCTTTACAAGCATTTTGAAATGTGGACTTAATATGCATGTGTAGCAGCTGGATTGACACAATGGACCCTAACGGCTCCTTCAGGTTCCTTTCATACAGCATTATTCACTCTGCAGTTAGAGTACCAAAGACAACATTTTTGGGAAAAAGCCTATATTTCTGCAAACAGCTGCATTTAGACAATGACACAAGTGATGTTATCATATGACTGCAACAACAGAAAAGTGCTCTTGTTTAATGGAAGTATTTAGTATCTGGATATAAGGTCGTCCATGGGTAGCATGGGATGCAAGTCAGAGCACTCTCTGGTCCAGGACTATAAAACATTTAGATGACAGATTCCATAACCAAAAATAATGTAGCCTTGCCCTTTATTTCCTCAGCTGCCAGTTTCCAAAGATCATTCAAATTTAAAAAATGTTGCTTACATAACTAAGCTCATTTTCTGTTAGAAATAATGAAAGATGTTTTGGATTTATTGATCAATTTTATCTGATTTATGAAAACCACTTTTGTCCACTCTTTTCTATTACAAGTGATTGTACTGTACTGGGAATACTGAGCTAATGCCCTCGAGGAAGACCATGTGACTGCAATTATTTATGAATTAACATGTCACAGATTTGGAGCTTTGAGACAAACACATTTCCCAGCTGCATATTTGTGACTTCTGAGTTTGTAAATGAAACAGATGAAATAATGACTTGCTCTTCCTCTCTAGTCCTCTGATATATTGGCTAGTTTGCTTGTTAGATATTTAAAGACAGGCACAAATTCTTACGGAGATATTTATCATTACAGAGAGTGTAAATTAAACATGCCATTACTTTATCAGCTATAATAACAAATACTTGACGCCAGACTGGATTTCTCTACAAGTGATATTATCATTGTTTTTAATACATCATTTGCCTTTAGAGATATGGAAATAGTTTCTAAATGTTAATATTGCTTAAAGACAACCCAGTACAGGAGTAAAGCCCTGCAAAAAAAGAGTGAACTGCTTTATAAAGCACAGTTATATGTGCTTAGTCAATGCTTTAACTTAATTTGTGCTCTGTGAGCCAAACAATAATTTGGCTGATATTATTAGATACATACTTGTTTGGCTTGTCCTGAAAACTTAAAAGTCAAGCTGAAATCAAACTCATATGTCTTAATCGATAGCACAAACATAAAGGCAAGAAATAGATTTAGAATACATATGGTTTTGCTGTCAAATATAAACAAGTGTAGCTGATACACATACATACATGTATTTGTTAGCTGACTATGTAAATTGAGATGAAAGCCCATTTTCAAGCATGACCTGTGATAAACAAGTGCATATAAATAAAGAATAACTCAAGATAACTCTAGAATAACATCAATTAAAACAATTACAACAACTTCTAGTCATCATGAAGTATTGTTTCAGTTCCATCTTAAAACGGGAAAAGCTCTCAATTGTTCTTAAATCAACTGGTAACTGATTCCACATTTGTGGAGCCTTGAAACAAAAAGCTTTTTATCCCTAGTTTGTATTCATTCTAGGGCATGGTAGTTCCACAGCATGAATAGAGTGTAATGTATAAGCTGCTCTAAGGGAAAGCAGCAGGTTGAAATAGTGGACACTGATTGACACAGTACTCTAATTGCTATTTTATATCCATATTTTAAAAGTGAGATTTTACAAGAGAAACAAAAGTCATATCTAGAATTGACATGATTGGCAAGTTGAAACTGCAGTTCAGATCTATGAAATTTTACACAGCATTTGATAATATGTCAGGTATACATGAGTAAGTACAGAAAAAACCCCGAAAATATAAGTTAATATAATGTAAAAAAAAAAAAAAATTGGAATTCTGATGATCAGTCTGTGATATTAACTAGAATACTGAAACTGCATCTTCATGCCCCCTTGAAGACAGCAGGGTATAGAGGAACTTAAAACTGTTATATACATGTGTGTGTGTGCATATGCAATGTATTTATTTGTCTCCTTTAAACATATAAATAAACTATAACAATTTTTTTTTTTTTGTCCTTCAAACCCATTTGTTTTCCAGGTATTGATTTCCATGTTTTCCCTAGATAAGTCCCCAAGAGTTTGAAGAACTGCTAGGATTATGACATCAAAAGGGACAAAACATTGGAAGCCTTTTAATGACAGGAGGGTGGGATATTTGAATCATACTCTTCAATTTTTTTTTCCTCATAAGCAATTACAGGACCTAAATTCTTGACAAACACATGAGAAAAAGACAGTCAGCTCTTTGAGAAAGAGCTCTGAATATTGCCAGTCGCAAAGTTCCCTGGAAAGTCTTCATGAAAAAGGGGGAGGGTATCACGATTTGATACTGCTAAAATTAAAAATAAAACAAAGATAAAAGTGAGAAAACTCAGTGGCTGTTGTTTCTTTATAAATCACAATGACACAATAAAAGACACATTAAAAATAAGTACTTTTTACCCTTTTCCCATCTTTTATAAAGGTCACATTCAGGGGATTTCTGTGCTTCCACTGAACCCCCAAAAAAGAATACTCTGAGAATAGAAAAAAAGAAGGGTGGCATGACTAGAAAGGCGAGATGTCTGTGTGTGAAAGACTTTTTGGAAAAGAGCCCGTCGCCCACAAAGTACTGCAGCTTGAAGTACTCAAAGCTGCCTCTGAGGCAAGCCATGGCTCCTGCAGACAGAGAGAAGGGGAGGTCGATCTCATAGCCCAATGGTCGGCACTGTCGGCACCCATCCCTGGGGCGGGCAGGATACTGCCTGCTCACCCTTTCACAAGCTTGGGAATGAGTCGTGCCTTGGCCAGGGCACTCTCACAATTTGTTATCGCTCAACATCAGCCACTTCCCTTGTATCAGCTGAGGAAGAGCACAAAAATCATACTTCTCCAGAGAGAGGACTGCTGGGATGGAGGAAAAATGTCTATGTATGTGGATTTATGACCCTGGAGACTGCAAACCTGCTGGACCACAGCCTTGCAAATGGAGTAAGAGGACAGTAGGTCACACTGAATACTTTTGCAGAGATAGCTCACTTTCCAAGAACTCTGAGCCCTACCTCCCATGCTGCTGTCTGTGACAATGCCCTTTTATTCTGGTTTCTTACTAAGGATGAGGATTTTGAAATCTAATGCCATGCCTGTCCAAGAGGTGAACTATGCTATTTTTAACTTCCCAGCACCTGCAAAGGCACAGGATGGACCTGACCTGGAAGGAACAATTTTGTCAGCCCAGCTGCTTGCAGTAGCTAACACAGTCCTGTTTTATCCTCACTGTTATCCACTTACACAAAAATCTTGTGTTTTCCATTGTGAATGCAGAAAAGTTTCTACAGGGAAAACCAGAACAGCAAGATCAAAAGCTTGGACCCAATGAAAACAAAGACTGTATCCTGATTCTTGCCTTAAATATCAAGGAAACTTTTTATAGGAGATCTGCACATCACTGGTAATCACTGTCTGATATTTTAATCTTGCACAAGATAAAGGATTGACAAAAGTAGATAAAAGGTATATTATGTTTTGTTTTACTCCATTCTTTTGGAGTAAACAAATATGAAATATGCATGCATTGCATCATGCAGTGAACTAATAATTGCAGAAATAAAAACCATGGTCAGGTTTAGGTTTAGACATACCTCTATGAAAGCATATTGCCACAGTTAGATTCTGACTAGTGAGAACTTCTGATCAGAACTGAGTCATTTTCAGAATCACTGTGGGGAGTGTAGAAAAAAAAAAAATCTGAGTTTAGAAAGGACCGACAGAAAAGTAGGAGGTTAATATTACAGCCCCATGGGAATACAAGGTTGTCTGTGAGTGAAATAATGATATTCAGTCTGTAAATTCTGTAGATCCAAAACACCTAAGCTTTGCAAGGGAGAATACTGTCTGTTGGAATCTGTGCTTGGTCTGGTTATATTATCCCTTAGTAGTTGGATAGCCCCCATGTCCTAAAGTCCAAAAAACTAAAATAAAAATAAATAAAATTAAAAGAAAACATTATTTGGAGAAAAGCCACACAGTAGGGGAAAACTGGTAAAATATGGGTTGACTTTTGAACTTGGCACATATAACCACAGTGATGTACCTTTAAACTTTGCACCTTCATGCAGATCAACTTTTCTGAAATCAGGAGTCAAAGAAATGGTCCGACTCGGTTGCCAGTTACAGAAAAGTATTTTGCTGTAACGCAACAACCACGTAATAACTTGCTGGAAATTAGGACAGCTCTGCAGAAAATTTGAGCTGCTGCTGTGGTATTATAGCTTTATAACACGGTCAGTATATAACTTATCTCCAGTGGGTCCTAGAATAGCAACGGTAACTGTCTCTGGGTTTGCTATTTTAGTGCTTTTTTGTTCACACAGCTCATTCCCTGGCTCTGCCCTGATAAAAACCAAATGACTCTGATACTCTTTTTCTGAGTAACTGTAGTAAGTTTGAGTCCTTAATTAAACATGGTGAAGATTCACAATAGAAGAAGGCAAAAAAGTGAGAAGGATTCTCTGAAGTCTAAATTGTTTCTTTCTACCCACTCAGTAAGAAACAAGATTTTTTTTTTTGTTGCTGAAAAACTCTGCATCTGTTTATTTAAAGAATCTTTTTCTGATACAGCAATCACATTACATTAAATAACCCAGAAGTCACAAGCGGATAAATCTTATTTTCAGTAACAACTCTCTAACCTTGAAATTTCAGCCAAATTCTTTAGTTAAGATATTCTAAAGACAAATATTATGTCTTTTTTAAGACTCACAGCAGGAAAGGTTATGTTTAGAAGCAAATGAAATTTTAAGAAAGTGCACCTGGGCACCTCTAGCCATGAAACTAAGCCAAGAAGAATCATCTGTGACTGTGATTCAAAAGATGGTTAAACACCTTTCTCAGAAGAAATCACGATTTTCTGTATGAAGTGCCTAGTTTCTGTGAAAGGATACTGAGAGATATCTACTTCCCAAAGACAAAAATACATTAGTGACTAAACAGCAGTCAGAGAAAATTAGAACTAGAAACCCAAGCAGAGTGATAGCTAGAAACAGTTGTGAGAGACCCTCTGAAATCCCACAGTTAGTCTGAGCGTGGATAAGAGAGGTGTATTACGGGAAGATGTGGGAGGCAAGAGATGACTGCAGGGTCTTGATGCCTTTGATCAACATAGGGTTTAGGCAGAAAGAATCAGCCTGATGGAAGACAGATGAGGTGGAAATAGGGTCCAAGCTGTTCACTTGGTGTTTGCTGGGTAGTCCCAGTTAGGCTGAGTGATCTGCAGTATAGAATAGGGTCCCAAGGGTTTTGAGGGTACTCCAAACTCATGGATCCCCCAATTCTCTGCCCAATTTTAAGTACTTGAAAGACAAGTGACGGCTAGGAAAATAAGAAGAGAAACAAAATTTCTAAGAGTAAATTCTGTACTAGATAGATTAACCTGCTTTCAAGGGAAATGAATATCTCTATTGTTGGTTACAGATGAAGTTGGGAGAAACTAAGCATCAGCACACCTCTCATATGCATGGAAGATCTGTCTTGGACTTTGTAAAGAAGAGAAACTTTTCTGGGATTGTAAGTTTCTAAGAAAAAAAAATTCATGATTCAAAATTTTAGAAGCTGGAGGTATTTCTGCTACTATTTTATGGAATGAGAGTCGTGACACCTTGTTGAACCTAGGGAAAGATACTAAATAGAAAGACAATGAGTTAGCAAGTCAAGTGGAGCAAAAGAGCCATTGGTCCATGATACTGCTGGAGTAGAAACCAGTTAGTCAAGAAGATAAGTAGGATGGGGATTCGGGGACTCCGGGTAGCATCTTATCTTGCTATCATGATGACAATCAAATCATGAGGACAGAGGGCAGAAAATGAATTTGACAAAACAAAACAAAAAAAGCCTGGTAAAAGAACTAACTCCTCTTGTTCATCAAGTTTCAGGTTGAAGGTGGTTTTTTTTTGTTTTGGTTTTTTGTTTGTTTTTTGTTTTTTGTTTTGGTTTTATTGTTTGTTTTTTGTTTGTTGTTGTTGTGATTTTTTTGTTTGTTTGTTTCCTTTTTGTGCTTTTTGTTGTTTTTTTTTGTGGAGGCTGAGGGTTTTTTTGTTTTTTTTCTTCTTTTTATCTTATACCTTTTTTTGTTGTTGTTGTTGCTGGTTTGCTTCCATTCACATCATAGTGCATACAGAAAGAACAAGCTTAAATAGATTATTTGACTGATATTTTTCAATTTCTCTGCCAAGTAACTTGCTATGAAAGATAATGGCCTACTTGAAAAACTGCTTTTTCAGGCCTCCGACAGGAGCTCCTGTGAAATTGAGAGAGGTCAAAAGAAGTCAGCTGACATTTTCACTCCCATTTTTTATGGAAATGGGCAACAGATTGGTGAAGACATTGCAAAGGCTCTAAGGCAATCACTCTTTCAATTTGTCCAATATTAGTTTCAATAAGAACTGAGAAGAGAAACAATTGCCAGCAGCCCCTACTCGATTTGTTAAGACTCAGTCTTGTCCACTTCAAATCACCTTTGACATTTACGAGCTCAACTTTGCAAACATCGTTTGAGTATTATTATTTTATCTGATGCCTCTATTATGCCAGTCCCTAGCATACCATCATGCTAGAAGTGATGCATAGGTATCAAGGACACCACTGCTTCTAATGTCTCCACTTTGTGCAAAACAAGGAAGCTTTTGCTGTTGTATACACACTAAACACCTCTAGTGTTACAAATGCATGGTATAGGAGTTTGTTAAAATTTATATGTGTACATCCAAAGTCTGTTTGGAAGAAAGGGACATGTAATTTGGCAGACACTCACACTAACTAGCATACTGATAGCAAACTAGCTTTTCTCTGCACCTACATTCTGTTATGCAGAAAACATTTCTTAAAATCCATAGGACATACCAAGAAAGTAAATGCTAATAGAGATAATAATATTAAAATAAATATAGGTTTGTACTCTTGGCAGCATGCCACACAGGTTGCATGCCCACAGTTCTGCAGAATCACAGGAACAAGTAGTAAGATAAAACCATGCCAAACAAGATAACTATGTTATTGACAAATATTCCTAGGATGCAAATGCTCTGTGTGATTTACTCAGTGTGAGTCCAGTGCATGTAATTTAGGTGTTGGAAGAAAACATCTATCTGGGTCAGAGAGTTTGAGATAGTGTCCAAAAAAGAGAAAAAATATTATCACTTTGGGAAGGGGCGTGTTCAGTAACCCATGCAGATTCTTAAAGAAAAAATGCCTGAAGACAAAATTGTTCAGCCAGTGCATTCTGCCTATGGTCTCCTGTAAGGTTGAAATTATGGGACTGTCAAAGAAAAGGGAAATTAATTGGAACACAAATGATAAAAAAGTGGAATGGGGAATGCTGAGGGCCACCTTTAAAGACCAGAATGGCTATGTGGATTTGAAAACATACACTATATCTGCAATAATTTCTGTGTCAAGGTACAGAGAGAACCAGGATGGCTTTTGTCATGTGGGATCCCAGGCAGGCTATGGCACATGCAGTCCCAAATAAAATTTAGGAAGAAGAAATAAATGCAAGGAAGGAAAGTTATTGTTTGCCTGAGAGATTGCACATATCTGTGGGAGAATAATTATGGTTTTGGGAATGCTCCCGGGTGAGGGAAAACTTGATGATGTTGGAGTTAAGCTGGACTGAGTAAAATTTCTGTAGTATCCTGTTTGTGGCTCCTTTTTAAGATCTTGCTTGCCTCATAAGTACCTAGTAACAATAATCTTCAGGCATTCTGGAAATGCACTCTTGGAATTACTTTAACATAGATTCCTACTTGCGTGTTTGAAGAAGTATTTAAAAGTTTATTAAAATACTGCAATGTAAAGATGAAATAAATATGAAATTTGTGGAGCTAATAGTAAAAAAAGAAGTGAAGTCTTTACCCCTCCTTTTTAACTTGAGTACAGACTAACATATGTTCTAAAGAATAAACCATCAAATATCCTCTATATGTAAGCCATCTCTCATTGGTTGCAAGTAAGGTACAAAATTTCTATTGACTGCACTGTGGAAGGATCAATGCCACTGACACCTTGATATTTGCTCCCACTTTCCATTTACTTTTCGCTTGTGACTTTAAAATATAAGTGACAATGAAGCATTGTCTCTATGGTATATAAATGGGAGCTTATTTCCTGCATTTACTCTGGTTTTCCTAAGGGATGGGGGATTTACAGTTAATAACAAATCCCGTTCCACATTTGGATCATTCCTGTGTACAGTAAAAACTCCTTGAATTTCAAATAATGCCAATTTCCATCTCAGCTGGAGAGGCGGTGGGGACCCTGGTGCGTGCTTTTTATCTCAGAACTGTAACTGCTATGGTAGAGGACTTGGCCACAAATAATCCCACGTGTCACCAAGGCTAGTGATAAGCAAATGCTGCGGAGAGGCCCTTGCTCCCTGATCTTCACAGACCTGTCACCCTGCACTAGGACAGTCTCCACAGCAGGTGAGTCGCAGTGATCAGCACGAGGCACAGCAGGTCCTGCTCTTTGCTCCCTGGGCTGTTCTGTGCACAAGTAGCATGGGAATGTTCACCACCCTTGATTGCTATCAGTAATGGATGGGCATATGGAAAATGATCTGATTACCAAGTCTGTCTCTAACACTGTTTTGTCAATTGGCAGAAACTTGCAGAAGGAGCCCAGCAGACAATACTAGACCTACACCCCAATGTTATATAACTAAAAGCTTCATAGGAAGGGAGACACAAATAAATAGAAACACATCCTTCATTTTTTAAAGATTATGTTTCTTACAAAAGCTTTTTGTGTTTCAATAAAGGAAAATTAATGAGAGGATCATACTGAAACTGGAGCAAACAAAGGTTGTTAAAACTATGAAAAACTCAGCAGCAGAGGTATTGTTTAGTTTACCTACTGCTATATTCCCTCTATTTAATTGTTTTGCCAGGTTTCTTTCTGGGACATCCATTATTACACTGTACTAATATACATTTAATCCTAGTACCACTAATTATATTTTCCCTTTAACCAGTATCTTACTCTCTGCCAACAGAATTAAACTTAATGAAATATATCAATATTGAAGACAGAAATGATCGTGGTTGCTTTGCCTACAAAATAATTATAACCACTAAAGATCACTCATGTAGCATTCCAGTGGTAATGCCCAGAGAAAGGGAACAGCACAGTAGTGATATTCAAACAGGAACCCAGCACCCCCTCAACCCTGGAACCACTAATAACTTCAGCTGGAGCAATTGACAGAGGGGAAATGAATCATTCCCTTAGACAAGAACAAAACCATATTAAAATGTAATAGTTTATTAAACAACTGACTTCAGAAGTTAAATTACTAAATTGTATCTCCATGGGTTTTAAGAAGTACTGTCTGATCACAATAATGGATTGCCTACAAACTTTTATCTTAGCCATCGCCTCCAGAGTTGCTGTATTTAATTATTTAAACATTGTATTAATGAAACATGTTATACTGGTAAGAAAACTACTTTTATCACAGCACATGAAAGAAAAAAGAATATGTGGTTTACACTGCACAACTTCATTTGCACCCCCATTGCAAATAGCAAAAAACATCCTTTCCTTGATCCTCTCTTTCCAGCTGCTATGCAGAACTAATTTAATGGCTGCCATTGTTCTTGACTCTGACTTGATTAAAAAAAAAAAAAGAATAGGAACCATTTAAAACATTTTTATGCACCTGTTGTGCTGCATTATGACCCACTGTGATTTCAATTTATGTCACATGAGAACATGCCACTAAAGCACCAGATTGCACCATGTGCAAAAACCCTAGCAGTGCTGGAAATTGATGTCACAGCACATTTTACAATGCATATCTGTTCACATAATGCATTGAACACATAAATTAAGATTAAAAAGAAAAGGGAAAAGAAATTAGTCATGGCATGAATGAGGTTAGATAGAATCATTCTGATTTGTACATGTGTTATTTTGAAGCTGGAAACCTCTGCTGCAGAAGGAAGACTTCTCTCATTTGAGCTGTTGAAAACCTAGTAGCAATAGCAGATTACCAACCTTTTTTGGTGGATCAGCCACAAGAGAGAAGTAAGACAGAAGTGGGTTTCAGGTATTTGCTAGCATCAGAGTCATACTGTAAACTAAGAAAACTTGGAAAAAATCCATGTTCTGAATCTGGTAGGACCTAAAGATGGATACTTCTGCTTATCTCTGCTCAGTGATGAAACCCCTCCCTCAGGTCTTTTCTGGTCCTATCTTCTCTAGCTGCCATTCTGTCTTTCTCCTTGACCAACTGTCCCATGAGGGATAAAAGAATTTGGCAAAGTGCTCTGGAGCACATGAAAGACCAAAACATAGGTACTTAAATGGAAAATGCAGAAATGAACAAAATATTAATCATATGAGCTTACAGTTAAGCACCTTTGAGAGCCCTTAAGAAGAGGGACTTGGCTTGGAAATCTGCCCTATGAACACACTCATTGAATAATCATGTTTTGTGGAAGAAGAATTCAAATGCATTGCAGAATCCTGTACAGAAGAATCCAGCAATGTTTTTTCTTTTCACAAGGCACAAGAAGAAATATACCTTTGCAGAGCACATTTTTAAGACCTGCAACCTCTTCATTGGGAAAATGGCAACAATAATATTTCTTTTCCTTACAGTTGTATTGCAAATGTTAACAATTACAAAATCCTTCAAGAACTGCTTGGAGAGCATTTAAAATGCTAAAAATGTGAAAAACTATGCCTTAACTGCCTAAACAGTGTCTTAAAAATCCAACTGCTATTAGGTAGCGACCCTTTACAGCCAGAAGAGCAGATACACTGTGGATTAAACCAAAAAAAGACCTTTTTCTCAAGGAAGAAAGAACATAACCACAATCTCAGTTCTGCTTGCAACCAGTGACATTTCCAGTGATGTACTGTCTACTTTTGACTACTGTCCTTAAAAACAGATGTGAACTATTTGGAGAGCACATGTCACAAGAGAATGAGAATGACCAGAAAGCAAGACCTCTGAATGAAGAGTGAGGGCATTGTAGTTGCTCTATCTAAAAGTAAAGAAGAATGAGAGAGAAATGATAGCAGCTGAGAGATATGTAAGAGAAAGTGAATAATCTGCATGACAAGCCCAATGTGGATACGACAAGAAATAGCTTTGAGTCATAGCAAGAGTGATTTGGGTTAAACATTAGGAAAAAAATTGTAATTGTAAGGAAAGTTAAGCACTAGGGAAGAACACTCACCTCACCTGAGGAGACTGTGGGATCTCCACCGCTGGGAGATTTCAAGAACAAGTCCTGCAGATATCTTTCAGGCACATTCAAGGTCCTGCTATTTACATGAACTAACTGATGAAGAGAGTCCTGTTTCCTGTGTTTCTAAGTTGTGCTGTATAATATGTACGGATAGTGAGAAATGATATGTTTGTGTGAGCTACAGAGACCAGCCACTTAATGTGTGGAAGCCATTAATGAAAAGCAAGGTTAATTGACCTTCCAAAAATATTCACCCTCATTTCAGTGTGGGGAGGCAATATCCTATCACTGAGGGAATCCTGTTCAACTGACAGGAAAGGGACCAGGAAATTAATTCTCCCTGGAAATTTCCTTCTGTGAAGTTGCCAAGACTGCAGGATGACTTTCCCAGGATTGTTCTCCTTCTACTTACAAGCATCTGCTAGGAAGTATCTCAGTGCAGACTGAATAGATGGGATGCTGGTGAATTGGTGCTCCAGGAGGACAGGAAGGAACCTGAAATCTCAGAGGAGGGGTTCTGTTATGCTAGGACAGACCAGTTATTGAGAGTTTGCACTGAGGTCTTCTCTCTGCCTTGAAAGACAAACAGTGCTTTGAATTCTTCTGCAGGCTGAAGCAGAGATTATGGGGATGGAAAACAGCCAAGAGAAAGGAATTTTGCAGGGAAAGCATGCCTTATGGAAGACTTGTGCTCAGTCAAGACTGCTACTTATCTTTAATGCCCTGCACCTGCCACATGGCATGGCTCATGTGTTATAGTTTCTCGCTTTCTATGAATAAGCCTGGGCTAGAAGATGAGTTTCAACTAAGATTTACCTATTCCTCCCGGGAAAATTGTGGTTTGCCTGGGAGATCAAAGAAGTCAGGCTACCATTGCTGTGAGGGTATGTAGTCCATGTCTGGTGTAACAAGTGTGTCTAGGATCACTGGGTCTATAGACCATGGTGCTGTACAGGTATCCTGTGTCTAGTGAGTGGCTGTTTATCCAGGATTTCTGGGTGGTAGCTAATTGCTCTATCTTTATGAATTGTGAATGCCTCAAAATACTGAGCAAATTATTAGTGTTCATGAGTTTTGCTTAGAACAGGAAAACATATCTGTCCTTTTCCTGGGCTATGGATTCAAATTTTTTAAATGCATAATGTCTTTTCACAGAACATGACTATGAAAGGCAGCTTTGGGCACTGTGGAGAGAAAACCTAGGCAAAAAAAAATGGGTTGGGATCAATGAAAACCAACATGTATAAATATATCTAGAGCTGAGATACTGGTGAGGACCAGCAGAGGATTAGGAGATAATGAACTTTTTGATGAAAGTAGTCTGAGGGATATTCTGTTGTCTCACCTGAAGGTAGAATACAGCCAGAGAGTCAGGGGAAACTGTGAAGATATTGGAGGAAATCTGCATCTCTACTTAAGGAAATTAGGTAAGATTGTCCTATTCCAGGGCTGCAAACAAAATTGAAAGACTTTCCAGAATCTTGACTCAGGAAGGTGCATTTATTACAATACTAATTTCAGGAACGACTCCATGATAAGAGCATCTTGGTTTCTAATGTGCTTTTGGAAACTCTGAGAGCAAGCCGACATGAGATCCACTCCATCCACATGAAGTAATGAATGCTGGTTTCATGAGCCCCATGCTGTAAGCACATCTGTGGTTCTTGTGGTTCTTAGCAGAACCGCACAAGGACTTGTCTCTTTCCTCTTGCTTCTTTAATTACACCCTTCTTAGATAACCTGAAGCAAAGATGAGAAGGATTTGCAGGCAGAAGCAGAAGGGTGAGGAGATCTCTCTTTTGATCAGAAAATGCACAAATGATACAGAGAAGAGGCGAATTTCAGAGAGGTGTTTGTGAATCTCTGGTTCAAGTGCATCCCCAAATACTCATGTTCCCATAGACCGGCAGCCTTTAAGGAGTGGCCAAAACAACCTTTGATGCAAACCTGGTAGAAAGATTGCACAAAATTCTGTCCTCCTAATCATATGAGACGCTGGAACAAAAATTTTCCCTTCACTAGATTTCTTTTATTTTAACACACATAGTTAATTCTATCTCCCAAGGATTTTTGTCTCTGCTTTGTTTTGGGACCCTTCTCATGACTGTTTCTCTCATTTCCTCCTATTCTCCTAGCTCACTTCCTCCTTCACTGAAGCAAAAACCAGTCCATTTTAAACAACCTACAACCCCTGCTTTTCCCACTAGAAAACTGCACACCACATTCATCATGGGCTGTGGTTACACATTTGGAGGCAAGGTTTACTTGAATGCCTTTTAACATAATGGTTAGGGAGGGCAGGGTTTTGGAAGATTAGGATCCTGTTTGTCAGTGCACCACAATACTGCTGCTTGAGTCGTGACTGCAAGAGAACTAGGAGTCACCCAGCAATGAGGATCTGAGGCCAGATTATTGACAGTTGGCTATAGAGCATATTGTTCTTTGTGTTCCAGGGAGTAAATAGCACTTTGGATATCCGCTGACGGCCAGTCCTTTATTCAGGAGAGCGGAGGTGTGATATTACACTTCTGCTTTATCCAACTTGTCCTCCAAGTGGTAAATATGTGTGTGGGGGTATGCACATATGTAAAGAAAACTTAAAATAATATATGAAGGAATTACAAAATCCAAGATGCCATAATCTTACTTACTAAAGAAAAAAGGAAAAAAAAACCAAAAAACCCCAGCTACATATGAGCAGATAAACAGTATTGCACTTCAAAATACTCCTGGGATAAAGAAAAGCCTGCTGGTCTTAAATACGCTAACAAACTTACACTGCCATGAAACAGTGTATTTGAGGACTTCAGCCAGATCAGCTACTCATAATACTCTCTGGTTCTGCCAACATATTATGATATGAGAAAACACCTGTAAATCATGATGTAAGAATGTACCCTGGGCTATACTCCATTCCAAAAACTTTCAATAGCCAATATATCAAATGTACAGCATACAACATGTCTGAGTGTTAGGAAATGAAGTGCAAGTTTCCCTCTGCTCTTAAAAATGAGGAAGTATTCATCTTCCTCCTGCCCTACCGTTTTCCTGTCTCCTTCAGATCTCCTGTGTCTCAGAGGTTCCCACAATTCTCTCTGACTTCAGTTATCTTTAATCAACCAATTCTAGCAAGACTTTTTAATCCAAACCAAAAAGAGATCAGCCAAATTAGAATGGTGTTAAAGTTGGTGAAATTAGATGGACTTTATGGTTTAAAACACAGATGTGTTTTGTGCTAAAAAGCAATATTTATGTCCAAGAAAACCATAAAATCCTTTTCTTCAAGATAGTTGATCTACATTTACTGCCTGGACGTATATTTTTCCTCATTGAAATTATTTGACAGGGGCAGCTAAAGAATATTGTATTCATACTGTAAAAGGAGGATTTGACAATGTGTAGTATTTAGCAGGGATATTGCACTAGGAAACATTTCTTACTGAAGACTTACTGTTACTTTGAAGACTTACTGACTTACTTTGAAACCTGAAGGTAAATTGATGCATTGATCTCACAGCATTCCAATATCAGATACAGATACATCTTAAAATATCAGCATAATATTATTCTTCCTATACTTTCTAAGGAGGCTTGTCCCCTGAATTGTCTATAAACTGTCCTCTTAACCCTTTAATGTAAATATTCTCCCCAAATTCTCAAAGGTATTATGTAGAGAAAAGTACTTATTAAAATAACATGGCAGGCCTGGCTAGAACCAAGAAAACCAAGAAATTCACAGCTGAGATTGAGATTCCATCTTTGAGACACCCCGTTGTGCTTTGTTGCATTTTAATAAGTGTTCATATGACCCTCTGCCAGTTAATTATGGGGATCTTTAGAATTTTGTTCTGGCCCTCTTGCTCTTCACTACTGATGTGCTTCTTTCACTTCTATTTTTAGGGACCTTAAGGTGAGTTATCATTGTTAACCTGCTAACACACAGATCTATTTTGCCATTTTAGCTGATCCTACTAAAACAGCTTTTAGTCTTTTTGTCTTACCTCCCTAAAGTGCAAATTTGGACCTAATAAAAAAAAAGAGAGAAAAGAATCACAAAAAAATCAGATCCCTTCTCTCTCCCCAACCCCCTAAAAATAGCTCCAAGTTTTCCGTTCCATTAGATCAAAATCTATTTATAATTTACAGCATGGCCAAAAGAATTGAGATAGTGGTAGATCTTATTTAGCCGTATCCTTTAGAGGAGTTGTTGGGTTATATATTTTGTTTTGTTTTGTTGTGATGGTTGGTTTACTTTGGATTTCCCATTTGAAAATAAGGAGAGACTGTGAGAATACTGTAAAAATTCCTGTGGCTTTACCTCTCTTGTTCCCATTTTAAGGTGCAAAATTCACCTTTTATTACCTACAAAGAAGTAAGAACACTACACACACCTAGGCTATTTTTTATTCAGGGAAGAGAGAAGGAAAAAAACCAACCAACCAACCAACCAACCAACCAACCAACCAACCAACCAACCAACCAGCCAACCAACCAAATAACCAACCAAAAAACCTATAGAAGAAAATGTTTCTTAGTACCTCCTGTAGCTGCTCTCTGCATCAAGATTTTGTGGGTTACTTCTGAAAGAAACATGTGTTGGAATAGGAATTAATTTCCTCTGAAATGTAGTCTGTCACCCATGAGGAAATATTGCTCTACTTGATAAAGTAAAGGAACCTCAGTAGGGGACAGAAGTAAAACTAGACATCATTAATGAACAAATAAAATTCTGATTATTTGGAGGTTCCTAGATAAAATGAGGACAGAGACAGGTTTTTGAAACACTGTAGACAAACAGTGATATTGTTATACATGTTTGAAACAATCGTCTGAGTCTTCTGAGATTTGTCCATCACTAGAAAAATTTAATGAGTACTCTTAGTAGTGGAATTTTCCCATTGAATGCAAATAATTTCAAAAGTTTATTTTCAGAATGCTTCATGCTTGTTTTTGTCAGACAGCTGGTAAATGGAAAGGGTTTCAAAAATAAAGAAAATTATATACAACGAATTACCAATTGCAGTAGACACGAGGAGATTAAATGTATTTTTATTGTGAGGACATAATGCTGCTATAACCTAACCTTCTCCACCCCCATTGGGTAAAGAACACTTAATGAAGGAGAGGATGCTTCTATTAATCTGTAATCCATTTCTGGTCTATATAGCATCCATTAGACATTCACTAGTAATTTCTTCCATCTAACCATTTTGGAGACAAAAATATTCTTTCAACCTTTAATAAGAAAAGACTGATAAATAGTTGACTAATACACATTTTCTATTTTATTTTTAATATAATCAATAACATTTTGACACACTTATATTCCCGGTTACATGGGAGGCCATTTTGCATTTTTGTTTAGAAAATCTTTCAAGATGTGCATTGCCAGGACTTCTGTTCTTTGAATATCTGTCAAAATGTACTTAGAAGCAGTTTACCTGGGTGTAGCTTTCTTCTGAGGTCATCCCAGTGGTGGAAATCCCAGTGGTGTGTATAGGTTACAAATAACATGATTTTCTGGTCCATTTTTTTTCCTACAGTTTCCAAACTTCCTTCTCTCCCCACTCAGGAAATATTAGATTTCTCAGTAGCTGCTGGGCTAAGCTTTCATTCTGCCTCTACTCCTAAACAAAGTTAATGCCAGCTTGTTATCTCTGTTTTTTTAGCTTTGGTCCAAAGCTCCTTTTCACTTTACACTCAGACATTTGATCAGCTACTTAGATTGTTTTATTAAAATTTTATTTAAAACAATAATTATAGGAAGAATACCTTCTTATAGTAGAGAATACATCCTTAAAGTTAAGAAAGCCTCTGCTTTGCTTTTTCGTGAACAAGAAATACAACTTTTTGTAAGCCTGAAACATTATCAAATGAAGGGCTAAGCAATGGCATTAATTTTTTTAACATTCTGTTACTTCAGTGAACTTCATCAGTAAGCCTATGATTAACTTTTCTCTTTTTTTAAAAAAATCTAACTTTGAGTTTTGCTTTTATTATATCTAAGGAGATTGGGTAAAAATATCCCAGAGTAAAGCAATTCTGCTCCTTAACCCTGTAGGACTGTGAACACAATGGGTTCCTATGCTCATACTTGCTGACAGGATATTACTGCTTTCCTTTGATATATAATTTTATAGTATCTGCTGCCAGTCAATTGCCCTTTGATATGCAATTTTATAGTATCTGCTCCTAGTTTTTTAGACCTTTTTTATTGGTGTTGGTCAAATCAGGTGTATAAAGCAAGAACATCAGTACAAGGAGTTTGAGTAGAATGAGAATGAATTGCCTATTAATTCTGCTGACAGGTTCCAAGTCCAGTGTATGACAGAATTCTGCCACCTTTTTCCCCAAGTTTGTTAGTTAGTTTTGGCTTGGCCAAAGGGCTACTAGCAAAACTTTAGGCCCTGATCTTGCAGTCAGATTTTCATGTGTGGGATCTTATTGACCTCAGCAAGTTTTCAGGCAGATACTAACATCAGACAACCATGAATTTGTTCCAGGAGAATTTCCTAGGAGAATCAGCTGTGAAGTTTCTGAGAAATTCAGATAGGCTGGAGATCAGCAAATGCACAGGTCATGCAGGTTTTAGTCTCAGTAACAATACTTGCCCATGTGACATTGGTGGGGCCCAGGAACTTTGGTGAAAGTGTCCTCCATCCTTCTCTCATTCTCTGGATTTGTACAAAGACATTTACACATGCATACATATATATATATGCATGTCACCTCATTCAGGTAAAGCAAAAAAAGTGAGAGAAAAATGAAAGAACTTAGAATTACTAAGTCCTTTGCATTAAAAAATTATACACATAAGTAAATCTATTATATGCCCAAGTACTTGGGTCTTCATTTGGTTTGCTTTGTTTATTGGTTTTGGGTTGTTTTTCATTGTTTTTTTTTTTTTTCAATTGTAGTGAATTATAGTTAGGTTATATAAGAAGGAGCTCTAAGAAGTCCAATGACAGCAACCTTATATGTCTATCAAAGAGTGAAGTCTTTGTGTCTGGACATTGGGCTGACATTTTTACTGCCTTCTTTCTGTGGAAGTGATGAATGCAAAACTAACTTCCAAAACCCACACACCTCTTTTACTTATCCAGAGTATGACTGCAAGATATAGCTCTAATAAATCAACCTAAAAAAGGAACTCTGATTTCCTGAGAGCACCAGAATAAAGTTTGCATTAATTCCTGGATAAATACAACAGTTAGATAATTAATAAAAAAGCTATCCAGAACAGTAAGCACATTCTGGAGTTAAGATTATTTTACTTTATGATAATGAATATCACTCATTTAAAAATTAGTACATCCCCACAAATAAAGACACAATACTTCTATTAATTTCCTTGAGTATTTTACATAAAATGTCATATATTTCCAACTCATACGCATGTAACAATTTATTTAATCTATTTTTAATTTCAGTTCAGCTATCGTCATAATGTAAAATGCTCTGTGCAACAAAAATCTTGCCAGGACTGTGAGTTCTGACATAAATGAACTGGGATATCCTGTCATAAAATACTGAGTTTAGCGTCTCTTAAAATTGTATTTATTTGTTAAAATGAAATGATGGTAAATATAAGTTAGAACTAATTTTTGTAAACTCTGATTAAAATGCAGAGGTGGTAACTTGGAAAACTTCCCAATCATACCTGAGGGGTGAAGCAGGAAGATTAGAGATACTGAGTGAAAACCCACTGAAATGATGATTTTCCCCACTGTATCATTTTAAAAATGATTTGTTTCTTATAAATTTAGCTGCTTTGTAGTTTCTTTATAGCCTCAAATTTTTAAAAGAAAATGTGACATCACTACAGATAGTTTCTTTAAGTTGTTCCTAAACTCCATTTGACTTTGTAAATATCTCTGAAAAAAACCCATGCCAGGCTGGATCCTGCCAGGTGCAGGAAATCCTGTAGCGGTTTATCAAGGTGAATGTATGTAGCTGAAACTCAAATTTGGCATACCCTCCCTTACATGGAGGCCAATGACTCATCCTATTTTTACCTCATTTCCTCCAAACTTTGGTTGGATTTGCCTTCGCTCCCCAACTCATACTTTTTTTTTTTTTTTTTTTAATTTTTCTATTTTTAATTAACAAAGCTAGGAAGAAAAAGAATTTTCAAGTCACAAAACTCTGACATGCAAGGATCTGTGTGGTTTTGCCAAGGGCCTGTATCCCTGGTAATTTTGGAGATTCAGAAACTGATGAAAGATGTGGAATTGAAGTAACATATAGAAGCTGGGAACAAAACTTGCTAAGCTGAGCAGAGAGTGTTGTAATTGACCATCTACATTACATAGGACTTTGCTGAATAACTTACTGTTACTAAAATCACCTACCACAAAGGCATGTTGCACAAAAAAATCATAAATCGTAAATTGCCATGAAGATATAAATTTGCATATGATGTCAGTGCTCTGTAAAACATGCTAGTTTTTAAAATATTTTTGTTAAGGATTGAATTTTTCTTTGGAGCTATAATTGTAGTCTACCTTACTAAGAAAACAGGACATTATCCATTTTAAAACAAATTGTAAGCAAAACAAAAATCTGCCCTTTGTTTGAGGTAAATTTTATGCTGATTTTATTTCACATTAAAAACTTTCCCCCCCCCAAAAAATAATCACAGACAGGGGATAGCACAGCTTTATCAGAGAAATACACTTTTGAGGAGAAAGTTTGTATCATAAGGGGTCTTTCAGAGGTCCTGGTGCCCTGTCCAAAAGATGGTCCAGAGGCTAAAACAGAGGTCATTCCCCAATGCCAACACCTCCTCTGTAAGGTGGGGTAGCAGCAGCAGCAAGGAAAGTGCTGTACATTCTCTCTTGTAATGCAAACTGGCTTTAAGATAAATACTAATATTTAGATAAAGAAATATTTACTGATATTTCCCATGCCAAATGCTGCAGCTACAACTGCAAGGCATGTGAAGATGGCAAAGCAGCCAGACCCTTTCCTAAGAGTGTTTTTATTTATTTTTCTTTCTACTAACTGTAATGTGTGACGGCTTTTCTGCCTAAACATCTCTAAAGGGCTATGAAAACTGAAGTCCTTCAAAGCTGTTAAATGTTTCCTTAGATTCACAATAAAATTCTGCATTACGGATCTCCTAGTAAAATCTCTGAAGCATTGCAAGCGGTACTTACATAATTTTCTGTTAAGTCAGTATTTGTGTATTCAACACCTAGAAAATAAGGAAAGTGAATGTGGATAGGGAAGGGAAAAAACAAAGGCGAAGGGGGAAGGGGGCGGGAGGGAAGAGGGGGGGAATAGACAAACCCTACCCTGAAACAGCCATGCAGCTATTAAACATATGCCAAAGTAAACAATAGTGTGAGGGTCTGCCATAGCTTTGCCCTGCAGGTAGACGGCAGGCGGCACAGAAGGAAAGCAAATGGCAAGGAAAAGAGAAAGACGGTACAGGATGTGGATGAGATGCCGAGCCCTGAGAGCATGAACGGCCTGATTGTGATCCTCAAGTCACACCATCAGCCATGCAAAACAGGACATACCTTTCTGGCTTGCTGGTTCTGTCGGCTGAAACAAAGCAGTCCCATTCTCAGCGGGAGGCCAAATCAAAATGAAATTTTATTTAGTCTGCACTGTCCCCAGATTGGGTTTCAGAATGACTGCTTTAGGAGATAGCATGGATGTGGCTGATGCATGCTTTGCATATGAAACTGCAATAGAGGAGGGAAAAAAAAATCTACATAATCAAAAAAATCTGTGCCGTGTGGATGGCAAAAACCCCTGGACGTCAGTGAAACAGCTACAAAGGATGTTTTAAAAAATGACCTTCCTGAAAAAAAAAAAATGCACATTTGTGCTTTGCAACACTATATTCAATAAATATCTAATAGATCACTTTGCATGTAATTATTCAGAAGCTGTACTGAGAGACTGAAATATCAATTTTTTTTTTTTTTTTGTTTTAATCATGGAACAGAATTACAGTTTGGAAACAAATGCAGAGAAAATGTGTATCTCAAGAGGATTTCTGTGACTTGCAGTGGCTGGGAGTGATTGCACCTCAAAAACGTCGTCAATTTAATTTTTAAGTCTGTGTTTCCTAGAGTACCTAAAGAAAGGCCTACTGCAGTAAAGAACATCTGCTTTTTGTACCACTGATCTAATGCATTCCACCTTGCACTTTTAAGAAAGGACTCATTCTTTGATTAGACACACTTAATTTTGCAGGCTATTAATAAATAAAAAAGATCATCAACTGATCACACAGTATTTTCATTAGAAGTTAGAAATAACTTACAAAGGCAAGGAATAGTCTGCAGAAAATGCAGGGCATACACCGTGTAATGCCTTTGTTGTCAGTTATGCTGCAAATGAGATTTTCAAATAGGATTTGCAGAGGCAGGGCAGTGATCAGCACAGTGCAACATCCAGGAAAGGGAAGTTGAGCGCAGTATTCTGTGAAACAAGGGGGCAGAAGGGAGCCTGTTTGTAGATACATATTATTATCCATAGAAAACACTTATCACTGCTTGATTTTGCTACAACAGCTACTTGGAAGTAGGTGATACCAATAATTTTGTAAGTGCACATCTGTGTGGGAATGTGTGTTTGTATTTATCTGTGTGCAGGGTATGTAAGCCTGTAGTCTGTGCACAAGTACACGCTTGATGCTTACACTGTAAAAGACAAGCAAAAGGCAGCAGAAACAATACATGTTTTCAACTGACAGATATTTCTCTGCTGGGACAAGCAGTGCTAATGCTGCACTCTATATAGATTATGGACAACTAAGGAATGGGATGGAAGAAATGCAAAAAACCCAAATACCTTCAAATCTTTCAGAATGCAAAAATGCAAAATCCTAAATAAACAATGTAGATAAAAACTTGCAGCAATAATGAGATACAGTGCAAATCATTCACACAATGTGCTTTCACACTGTGATGACGGAAGTCACTGACAACAATGCAACCATGTGCATGTGGAGAAGCAGTCGAGCAAATTTTGTAATTCTTTCTTCTGTGCTTTGCAGACTGAGTTTGAGACTTGCTGGAACAAAATGTGGTAAAATATTGATATTTTAAAAATTAATCATTGGACATCATGGAAGGTAACTTCATAATGAGTTTTCCTATTGCTATTTAAAGCTAGAAATCCATAAGGAGCACAGTGAAAAATATAACATTTGTTCTCCTTATGCCTCAGAACAACTGTTTTTATATTTGTAATCATCTTAACTGTTGTTCCAAACAAGACATTCAGATAGACCCTAGCCTCATGTTGTATCTTATTTATTCTGATGCATATCTTATAGCTAAGCTTCATCTGTATTGAATTAATTTGATTTTTTTTTTTTGAGTGTTATTATTTTTATAAATACTGCTTTTTTTTCCACTCACAGAACTTCCCACTTTAGGGAAAAAGCAAGATGTGATTGCTTTAAAAATAGAAGACCAAATACATAGCTAGTATTCCCAAAATTCAATGCACCTGGCATTCACTTTATACCTAATAAGCATCCGTGAATATGCAAATGTTCAATGTCTCTAGTAACCTCATTAATTTATTCCTCAGGCAATCAAAGAATGTGAACCAGTCCTCTGCTACTAATACTGGAAGTGGTACGCCGCTCAGCATTGCTAGAATAATCTGAAAGCACATTCTGCATATTGAAAAACTGTTTCATCTTTCTTCCTTCCTTTGCCACTGTAATTCAAACAAAGACTTCCTACCTCAGTTTACATAGCTGACAGCAAAAGTTGAAAAATGCCAAAAAATAATTAAGACATATATATTATCTCTCTGTCTCTCTGTCTCTCTCCATATATATATATATATATATATATCCATCCATGTGCACACATGCACGCTGGGAAGATACATAGTTTAAAGAGATCTCAACAGAATTCCAGTTTGAAAACCACCTGAGTTTTCTTATTTACTTATTTGGAAAAGAGGAAGCTTGGGCAGGGTGGAGGAGTGAGGGAAAAATGACCTGCCTCCTACTCTGCAGAGCAGCTGAATAATCTTTTCCTTTGCCCACATTAAAAGCCCTGAATAATGTTTATAAAATGTTAGGGAATCCCGGTAGGTTTCCTATTTAACAAGCCATGTATGACAAATCACAGTGTAATGTACTACGTTCTTAATCTTTAATTAGAATGTGAATATCTGTGCGAGAACGCAGTTAACTTTGACACATTAAATCTTCTGGTTAAAGTGCCTTACAGGAAGTGCAAAGATGAAACACTGAAACAATCTACTGCCTCTCTCCATTCACCCAGACAGTTGGGGAAGGATGATAACATCTTGTAATACCTGCTCTGTAGTAATTAATCGCTGTGGTATTTAGGACCATTCAAGTAGACAAATATGACAGAGACAGGGACAATTAGGAACCTTGTTCAAGCTACATTAACTTTTCCAGCTATTACAACACAGCAGCTCAAGTTTGCTTGTAAAAGCTGCAGAGGGATTGTTATGCATTAGCCGTGCGATTATTAATGAAAGAAAAGGAGAATTGTGTTTATTGTAGTTTGAAAATTGCAAATAAATTTCAATTATCTGCTATGTCATTTTGTTAAACATGCATTCTGGAAATGCCTTTGTACTCTAAATCATGAGCTACTTAGAGCAAACTAATACTAGAAAGCCTTTGGGAGATACAAAGTCAATATTGTTGTTGAACTGGCCTTCTTTCTTGTTGAAACCAGAGACAGACAGGGCTACCTGAAGATATTTCAGATAGTTAGTGAATCCCACAGATGCTGGTATTCATCCTGACTCCGTGTACCAACAGGCAGTCAGATCAGACTTTGACACATCACTGGTGGAATGCAAGTTCTGCTCCACAAGAAAGCTCAACCCCCTTACTGATGACATGCATAAAGTGCACACAGATAGATAAACAATCAACAGTGCGGGGAGAAAGCCCTTCAGAAAGCCCTTTGCCTCTTTTCCATTATTGCCACCGTCATCACCAGGACAGACCCAATGAAACTCGGGGAAAACATTTGGGACTTGGTATGGATTACATATTGTAAAGGTTACACACTCACTTTCCTATCAATAAGGAGCACTAAATGCACTGCAGAGTATAAAGTTTATATTTTAACTATATGTTTGAGGCAGCATAATTTGCCATTGCTGTTTGGTACTGCATGAATACATATCAGTTCTCAATATTAAAGGAGGACAGTCAGAAAACAACAGAACTGGGCAAACATTGCAAAGACTTTGGCATGAATATTCACTTGGTGTCTGTTTTCTTAAAAAAATTTTAAAAAAAGAAATCACCTAAACCTGTGGCCTTTTATGTTCACTTTATATGAATATTTGAACTAGAGTTTCTTAGCAGCATGAATGCTTTCAGAAAGCTAATTTGAAAGTCATACGTGCAAGTGTTTGTGGAAAACGAATTCTAAATTTGCATGTGCAAATATTTGCACTGGGTATGCTGTCGTCTTCCCCCAGTCAGGGAGCAGCAGCACTGCCACGTGTCTCGCCCCACCAATCCTTCCCAAGGAACCCAGCTTGAGTTTCAAATATTGTGTCAAATTTGCCCGGTGAACTTGTTTATGATCGAGCCCCAAAGTAGAAAAAAAGAGAAGTGTTAAAAGTGTATGAAATGTACTTGAACAACAAATGTTTGCAGCAATGGGAGATGCGTAGCTGGGCACTTCAAAAACAGGAACAGAGGCACACTGGCACAAAACCGAGTTTGTCAGCAAGTGTTCACTCACTTCTGGTACGACTGTTTTTACCTCCTCTCTCCTTCCAGAGGGTGAAAAACAAAACTGAGGGGTAAAAACACCAGTCAGGACAGGGAAAGATTTTGTGCCAGTCTTCTCAGTTTATGGTCAATCTATTGAAATTCTACCCTTCAAATTCAAAACATTTGTGGGGCTTGAAATGCTTTCTGAAGGAGTAAGACAGGACTCTACCATTTATTTGGAGATGGATTTTTTTCTTTTCAATTTTTGTAGTTGCAAAGTACATTGCCTCACACATGACATTTTCTGCAACCTACATCATTGTAGTCTAGAAATAAAAGGAAAAGCCAGCTTAGCCCAGCAGAAATCTGCATCCCCACCCCAGAATCCGTTGTCACAAAATGAAGGAGG
>VZSE01003765.1:582966-635220 GCA_013398275.1 Promerops cafer | reverse complement strand
ATAGTCCCTCCCCTGATGGGCTCGTTCACCAGCTGCGACAAAAGGTNGCCCCAAGCAGCCTTCGACCACCACATCTCCGACCAGTCCATCTTTATTTGCAAACAATAGGTCTAACATAGTCCCTCCCCTGATGGGCTCGTTCACCAGCTGCGACAAAAGGTTGTCCTCTACACACTCTAAGAACTTCCTGGACTGCCTCTTTTCTGCTGTGTTAAGTTCCCAACAGAAGTCTGGTAAGTTAAAGTCACCTACAAGAACAAGGGCTGGTGATCCTGAAACATTCTCCAGCTACTTGTAGAATAAGTTGTCCACCTCTTTTCCTGGTTGGGTGGATGATAACAGACTCCCAGTAGGATATCAGCCTTGTTGGCCTTCCCCTTAATTCTTACCCATAGGCATTCAACCTCATCGTCATTAGTTCCAATACCTATGGCATCAAAAGCCTCCCTATAAAGGGCCACTCCTCCACCTCTCCTCCCTTTTCTGTCTCTTCTGAAGAGCTTGTAGCCATCCAGTGCAGCGCTCCAGCTGTGTGAGTCTACCCACCATGTTTCCATCATGGCAACTGCATCATAGCTTTGCTGCTGTACCACGGCCTCCAGCTCTTCTGGTTTGTCACCCATGCTGCATGCATTAGTGTGCATGCACTTCAGCTGGGCTACTGATTTCACCCCTAACTCAGGCTTACCACCCTTGGGCCTGCTTCCAGAGAACCCAGCTGCATACCCTTCCCCCTTCAAACCTAGTTTAAAGCCCTCCCAATGAGTTCTGCCAGTTCATGAGCTAAAATCCTTCTGCCCTTAACAGAGAGATGGAGCCTATCCAATTCCAGCAGGCCACCTGGCCAAAAAGTTGCCCCATGACCAAAGAACCCAAAATTCTGCTGATGACACCAACCCTTGAGCCACTTGTTGATATGTGGGCTCTCCTATTCCTTTCATCCTTTTTCTCTGCCACCAAAGGGACTGAGCAGAGCACCACCTGTACTCCTGCCCTATCAACCACTTGACCTTAAAGTGCCCTAAAGTCCGTTTTAATTGCCCTGACACTCCTCTTTTCAATCTCATCAGTTTTTAAATTCCACATATAAAATAAAAAACAAAACACCTACAAAAAGTATATTTTCTTTTTGGAAAGATTGGTTCTGATAGTTCTCTGTCTACTTCCAAACACTGCAAGTAGCTTCTTAAGGTGCTACTAAATTCCAATAGGTTTACAGTCCATCCATATTTCTGTCCCTTTGGCATCTTTTTTATTATGTTGCCTGATCATGTATATTTTGGTGTATTCTGAGAGCAACTGCCCAGTCTTTTCCCACTGCTTTGTGAAGAACAAGGATGCCTTTATAGTTCGGTCTTGTCCTTTAGAAAGGGAAGTATGTGTTTATTTTCCCAACACAAGCCTTAATGGCATCTCAAGGTAATCAAATTCTGGAAAATAAATGTTTAGTTTTTATTTAACCATACTAATGTAGGCATTTACCTTGACATTTCCAGAAGAATATATCTGTCTGTGGTTGTATACTTACCCATATATCTGAATGAAAGCAACAAGATTCTTTTCAATAGGGTGATGCATGTTTTACCTGCAAGCATGGAGCATACACTTGAACATTCACAGGCATTTTTTATCTTCCTTAAAGAATTTGGTAGAAGTTAGATCAAAGACAAAAAGCAACATCTGAACACTGGTGTAAATAAAAGAGACAAATACTTGAAGCCACATAGGGATTCATCAGAGAACCACTTGACATATTATTTTAGTCAGAAGTAAAAAAAAATTATGATTTATTCAATTTTGACACACTGTCACATCCTCTATAGAAACCTCCTATTCAGTTGTTGAATGCAGGGCACCACCACTCTAGTTTCTATTTATTTATTGTGAATCTTATTTAATTCTTTAAAATTCTCTTTAGCCAATTTAGCTTCATCACAAGAGCAATGTTCATCAGAATCAGTCCTGTGGGGACTATTTTTTACAGTTAATTAGGCTTTCATTAGCTACTAGCCCATAGAAAGCAGCATGTTTCTTGGTTTAACTGTTAATCAATAGATTAACCCTGTTCTTCCTGTTTAATTTTGTAGACATTGAAGAATTTATGGAAATATCCTTTCAGTCTTCCTGGAAACATATTTAAGTTCTAAAATAAGTGCTGAAGAGGATAGGATAAACATTTTTCCTCACCGATGTCAAAATAAGTATGCAAAAAATCACAGAATTACAATTTCTTTAGATTTTTCCTTGACTATGCTGACATTATGGAAATTGAGTTTTACTTTATGTGATGTCTGATTCTACGAGCTGTGGCATTTGATTCCATATTCTGGAATGAGTCAGTATTAGCATACTCTTTCACATAGGTACATTCCCTTAAAATAATGGAACACTTTTTCACCTACACAGATTACTTATATTTCTAAATATACTCAAGTAAGTTTCAATAATTTCAGCTCTTATTTCTGGCAGTTTTTGATTTCAAATGTTTTCTCTTCCTTCAACACACTGAGATTTTTCATGTTTATTATGCTATAATGGAAACCAGACTTAGTCTTCTGATTTCTGCTCTCCTTGGAGCTTCAAAGAATTGAAAAGAAAAAAAAAAACAATTGAAGCTTGTTTTAAATGGCCAGTCTAGTGTAGATAGATTCTCCTCATTTGTACCAATTTAACAGGGTCTTTCTGACTCTCATAGAGTTATTATCTCCTGATTGCTTGTGAGTCAGACCCTCAGACAAAGGTCTGACATGGCAATGCTAATCAGAAGCTAAATTGTTATATTATGTATTTTAATAAGTGCTAGAGACAAGTCAATGGAAATTACTGTGATACAGTGATTCAGTGAAAAAAATAGTCACCAGAATCTGTAGAGTTTTTTAATGAATTAGAATGGCTTGTAATTCAGTGGTGTTCAAGCAGTTGTAATTTCATCATTCCATAGGGCATTTCAAGGGTTTGTCTGAGATTCACAGGAGCAAATGATACAAGACACAGAATAATGAAATGGAATATGCATATTTTTCTTTTAATTTGACAATTTACACCAAATTCAGTAAGTTACTTCTTTTTTTTCTTTTAAAGGGCTTTTGATATGAGCATCTAGGTGTTCATAAACATTTACAAAAGATACATTCCACTGTCATTTCTGTCCACACAGTAATGATAAAAGTAATCTGTATCTGTTAGAATAGTTAGGGAAAAAAAAGAAAATTCTGTAAGGGATACTTTAATATAAATACTTTCTTAATCTTCAAGCAAAGAAGTCTTGTAGTGTGACTGTTGTTTCCAACAGATTTAAGTAACGTAACGTCCCTGTGTAACTCTAGAAACAAAACAATTCTCAGCTCTTTAGTGAAATAAGAGATGCTACAGGACACACAAATAACTTTCTTTTTTAACAATAGAACTACTCCTTTTACAAAAGTCTTTCAAAGCTAATAGAGATTGGAAAATGGAATGCTGTAGCACCTCTGCAGTTATTTATTAAGGCAAAGACTAATTCAAATTTACAAGAAGAATCAATCACATTATACTCCAATATTTTCTTCCTTTCTTTTCTTTTTCTGACGTTGTTATATGTTAAGACCATTCATCTTATTTCAGAGTTCCTCTTCTAGAAATGCGATTATTCACACAACTGGTACTATGTAAGATGTCCACTAATGTGTGCATCAGATTTAATTTTTTCTGTGATAATTAATTCTGATTTTGGTCTTCAAAATTGAATATTCATAACAATTGCAGTAAATCCAAGTTGCTCTATACCTGTTAACATGAAAGGTGTTGAAGTCACCTGAGAGAAGCAGAAGAGTTTGGAGAATTTAAAGAATCTGAGAACAAATAATGACTTTTATGTCTGGAACCATTTTTTATGCTTTTAGAGAGCATTAAAGTTGAACTGGTCACTCGTCTATTTGTCTAAATTAAGGATTGTTTCACAGAAATGCTTCCTCTCAAGGATTAAATTAAAAAAAAAAGTTACGGGGAGCAGGACAGTAAAGCAATTCCTAGGTTTTTTCAGCATAATTGTTTTCACCGGGAATTCCCAGAAATAAATAAAGCAATGTTGTACCTGTAAAAAAGCATGTTAATAATTTTATGTCAAAATAATACTTTCTTTTTTTTAGAATTAGAATTTCTTATTTCCTTGCCTACAGATATAAAACTTTGCAATAGTAGTAAGGCAACTCAGGACTTGGCTGAATATGTTTGAATGGAAGCATGTCTTTGATTTTGTCAGCAAACAGTGTTCATATTTCAAAGCCAAATTTGTCTTTTTGTCTCTGTGAAAATGAAAGCATTTGAGAAAAGGAAGGAAACTGAACATTAGAGTAAATACAGTTTAATATGAGCCTTGTACCTGACCTGAAGGTGCCATTTATCCCAGTACAAAACTAGGGACTTACAGTTTCAGGTTTATCTTCTTAATGAGAAAGATCATGGGAAGGGAAGTTTCAGGGAAGTTTCAGGGAAGGGAAGTTTCAGGGAAGTTTCAGGGAAGTTTCAGGGAAGTTTCAGGGAAGGGAAGGGAAGGGAAGGGAATGTATGTTAGAAGATAAACGATTTCCATTAAGGTAGAGAAGATTTAGTGGACCAGAAAAAAAAAAAAATACACACATGCATGTATACTGAGGATAAAAACCCCACAACAGATTGTATGTCTTGTATCAAAGTAATTAACAAACGGTCACTAAAGGAGAATATATTAGTTACCTGTCTTCTCTTGTCTTTCAGACTGTGAAACAAAACACTAGAATGGGTTTACATGAATATCTATCATTACTGTAAAACAAAAATAGATTATTTGGGCTATGAATGCATAATTAATTATTTGCTTAATTTAACTGATTTTTTGTGGTTTTGAGATTAATTTTTGGTAGATGGGGTGCTCTCAGGTTTAGGGTAAAATTAAATATCAGAAGGAGAAACTGGAATTTGGATTGTTCTGATTTCCAAATTCTACTCTAGCTGTTATAATTAAAAACATGGTAATCTTTGCTTATTACAAAATGTATAGCAATTTTCCTTATAAAATTTGGAAATAGATGCAAAATGCATTTTTTGTAGTTCACAAAATTCCTCCTCTGCTATTCCATTGCTTTGATCAAGGGCACAGTGTGTTCACAATCTTGGTTCTCCTGGTTATATCACAATAGCGTACCTGCACTTTCCAAGAGACTGGTAAGATAAAACTGTGGACAATTAACTGGAGGATAATTTTTTATTTTCGATTTTCAACATCCATTTTCATCAGGTCACAGTAGAGCACAGTGAAAATGCAATTATAGCAAAGACAGATATTTCACAACGTATCCTCAAACTTGTGAGGAACTGCTGGAGATGCTGCCATAAAAATATTTATACTCTGTGTTCTTATTGGACCCTAGTTTCCCAAGATTTATGAGCACCAGTAATCAGGAAATAATTTCCTGTAAAAAAGCAAGACTTGGGCTTTTTTTTCAGCTTTAGGACAAGTAGAACAAAAGTGTGAAGTCTGGTTACCAGGGAGTCTTTATGGATCTCAGCACTTCACATGAGAGAGGAAAAGTACAATACAAACAACTTGTGGCACTACTGTTTGTTTTGTAAATTTTTGGGGGCAAGTAAGAAGCTTCTTTTCATTGGGACCCCAGGCCATTCTGAAATCATACAGAAGATTTTCAGATGGGTAATATGATATTCTTTAGCTGATTCTCAAGAAAAAAGATTTTTTTAAACTTACAGTGTTGACTATATGGATGTTATCCATAGTGGTGTTGTATAAATTACTTGGTATGCATTTTTTCTGAGGGTGGAAATTTTTCAGATATTTCTAGTTTTAGTCAATGGAAATAAAGATTAAAAAATTGGTATTTTATCATATTTTAAAGTATTTTATACTTTTATGCTTAATGAAAAATTACTCTTAATTAAAGAGTAATTTAAAATGTTAGGTAATTTGAAGGTAGGGGAAACTAAGAAAATATTTCTTGGAAAAACTGAAATTCACATCCTTTTTAGCAGCATCTCAAATGATATGTAGCCAATTTGGTGTTGCTACATGATCCTCATAACCTCTCCTGAGGTTTAAAGAATATATCTTAGGAGTATTGCACTGCAACCCCTCACTAGTGTAAAAGGCTCTTTGTTCTGCCAGGAAACAGACAATGCATTTTAGCTCAGTTGGAAAATTAATAGCTCAGCAAGATTTGCTTTAAGAAGGTCAAGTATTGTCTAAGATTGTACCTCTCATTCTATGAATACATTTTTCCATGGACTGAAAATAATTCCTATATATGGCCTGATACCCTGAACTAGTTTATAAATAAAGTTACAGCCAATACTTGTTGAAATCCAGAGTGTTAAATACAGTCAGTTCATTCAGGAGATAAACAAGTTTGTCCAGAAATACGTCAGAACTATATCACAGCATCTTTTCGTAATGAAAATTATTCTAGTACAAGCTGAATCTTATACATGATAACATAATGTAATTTTTAACACTTACTTTTGACTCTGTGTCAGGATCAGAATCAGAATCGGTTTTTAAACTGCCCATTGAGACTGAATCCAGAATTTGGCAGTCTCTAGCTTGGGTTGCATGAGATCTGTGCAGTAGTAAATTAGCCTTTCCTGTCCTTTCAGATCTTGCCATTACAATATAAAACCAACTACCCACATGCAATTAATAAATAAAGACTGTTTACTTATATTTTAAGAGCTCTGCTTAAGAATTTAGTGTGTAGTAAGAACAGACTCAATATGGCACATAGAGAGCTTGCACGACCTAATTAGATTATTCAGTCATTTGTTAAAATCAAAGGATATGAAGATGTCTTCATCTTTTGTCATCATTTCCCTGAAATCTGGAAAAAAAAAATCCCATCACTTTACATTTACTGGCAAGGCCTTTGAAAACATTTTATATTCTGCCCTAGTTATACATGCATTTAATTAAATCTACCTGCCAGCCGTATTGAAAAGACTTACTTATCGATAAGTGCAGCTAGGAGCAAGTTAGAAAAGTGATTACAATGCAGACTCTATAATCTCTTAGTATGATTATTAAATCAGGTTAACATTTTAGCATATTTTCTCTCTCTTTTTTTTTTTTTACCTAGTTTAAATAGAAGTAACTTACTTAATCACTGTTTGTCAGATGCAGTAATTAACATTTCATTAAGTACTAATAAATCCAGTAATGACCATGGGGTGGTTTCTTTTTTTTTAAATGTGAAAAAACTATTCTTGTGGTGTCACCTTTTCCCGTCTTTTCATTCTAATTAGAGTGCTGTCATCTTTCATGAAAATCAAAATACATTTACTGATTTTTTTTTTTTCATCTAGTAGAGCAGAAGCAACAGATTCAGACAAACTTAGAAGCCCTCAATTGATACTTTTATTTTAATAATAAATTTCTAAATGGAATAATCTGAGAATAACCTGCTCTGGCTAACTGTGTGAAATGCCAGTAATCACTGTGAGACCAGACAAAATTCTGTAGTAAAAGATTTGTTTTAATAAAATCTATTAAATTAAAGCCTGGAGGGGAATATTGCATTGTCTGATATTTTGTGGTGCAAACTGTAAAATTCCATGTAGTCACTTTCTGCACTTGGTTGTGTACTTGTGTAATAAGAATGTATTTTTCAGAATTATAACTACTGTTTTTTCATCTTCTGGTTTTGAAGTTTCACATTTCTATGTTTAAGCTTAGACAAGTCGATGTTCAGGTTGTTTTATTTTCTTTTTTTTTCTTTTTTAAGGAAAGAAAAAAACCAAAAGTGTTATACCTTAAAATTGCTGAGCTTTGAGGAAAAGAAAAAAGAATGAACTGATGAATCAAGGGACAAGAAAGTATGGTCTTTATCTTTTAATGCTCCACTAACAAGTTAAAAATAAATAAAGTAATTTAGAAAGTCACAGCACATGAAAACAAAAATGGGTTTAAGTTTGGTTTATTTTCATGAGAGGACACATCTGCAGATCTTGGTGCAGTCTTGTATAAACAGTAGCAGAAAGTTAAGGTACATTATGTTGCTTCTTTATGAATACTTTAGTCAGTAAGCTTTTTATCTAATAAGCTGCTGTTTTTTCATAATTGAAAAACAAAGGTGTTGCATTTTAAATTGGAATACATCTATACATAGGTCAATATATGAGGATTTGATTTATTGTGGAGCTGTTAATGGGTCTATTTAGGCACTTCTGTCTTTTTTCCCTATTTTTCTTATAAGAAAAAAACCCAACCTTCCTGTAAGTTCAATAGGGTTTTCATACTTGTCACTTAAGAAATCTACAAAACCTCCCCTACTTCTAGTTCTTTACTATCACATTGTAACCAGTGTCCTGTTCAACCTGCTGCATCCACAGCTCCAAACCAAGTACTTTCATTATGAAATCAAGTAAACCTATATACTCAGCAGCTTCTCAAATCCAAGTTTTTTAGCAGTAGTAGTTAATTTTTTCAAACATAGAAAGGGTCAAAATATGTTCTAAACACACATGTAGGTTTGCCTTTTAGTCTAATTATTTTAACTTATAAAACCTCCAAAGCATGTAGCTGGGACCAAGACACTGCTTTAGTGGTGCAAGTTTAATTACTTAAAGGTAAATTCTGCCTTCCTTTGTGTTTTCTCTTGGTGTGAACACAGCTTTAGAGAACAGTGTATGATGCTAATATACTCTGAAATAATTATATCAATAGAGTTTAACCAATTTAATTTAGCTAAGGAGCTGAAATTTACTGTTCTTAAATTCCTCAAATTCACTTGTGGTTCACAAACCTTTACCACATGAGAGACAAAGAGAATTGTTTAATTTCTCTGCAATTACTCAAGGCAGTTCTGGAAACATTATAATCCAACTGATTTCAATGTCAGAGTGTACCTCTGTGTGACTTCTGGAGCCAAATCACATCCATGCTTGTACCACCAAAGAAGGAGGAGGAGTTACAGAAAACAAGTTGCTTGCAACATTCCCCAAAAACTACTGAGCTTTCTGCAGCAGTCACCTTTGCATCAGTTCTCATTCTCTTCAGCAAGACTAAATGACTTATCTCTCACTCCAATTAGACAACATTTTTTAGTATGTTTCGTGTTTAATTCTAGATTGTGCTTTCCTTCAAGACTTGTATTTTGAGAGAATTGCTGAGAATAGATTGAGTATCCTTTACCTGGGTCTTTCCCCCTATGTGATTATACTTCTTTCTGGCAGTGCTTGAAACTGTGGGATATCCTCCCTGCTCCCCTTCTGAGGCTCTCAAAACTTTTAAAATCTGCCATGTGATGATATTTTTGGTTCAGTTAAATTACATAATGTAACTGAGCTTGTTTAATTTATGTACTCTTTTTCATGAAACATGCATTACTTCACTCACAAGGTTTGTAATGAATTATTTTTATTATAGCTTCTTGAAGTAAAAAGCTGTGAGTGTAGCTGAGGTGCGATAAGAGGACAAAGTAAATAAACAGTACTTTTTGTGAAAGAATACAGACTGAATTTTGTTCAGAACTCACTTCTACAAATAATTCTTATGGTTAAGAACTGATATTTTTTCTGTCCTTAGTATGTGCTGCAATAGTGGTCTTGGTTTAGGTAATAATTACTCTTTTTTTTTGTAAAACAGAACATGTCAGATTATGATGGTGTTTCAATCAACCCAGAAAGCATAAAATATGCTGCCTAATTATGTTCTGGTTTTTTTTGTTTGGGGTGTTTTAATTTTTTTAATTTTTTTTTTTTTTTTAATTTGGTTTTGGTTTTGGTTTTGGTTTTTCTTTTAACAGAAGAAGACAAAATTATAAGCTCTATGTTCAGCAGAAGTGGTCTTACTCAAAAGTTGCACAAGGTGAAAGCTTTTCTGTCAGGAAATGATATTAAAGATAGTTTGATTTATTTTATGCCTACTATGCCTGAGATTTAACTGCTCAATAAACTGTACATTTATTGTACTCATGAAGGTATTTGAGGGTTGTCTGGGCCAAATGATGGTGTTGTTATTCAAAAACTTTTAGGTTCTTGTGGGTGTTTTGCAGCATGTTGTGTGAAAATTTTCCTCTAAAAGGTTGCCAGTGCCATAAGGAGGAATAAACTCTGAATGTTTCAAGAAGGTCTGGGAATTTAAGAGCCTACCTAACTCAGTACCAAATGCATACATATTGACGTTGTTTGTGAATATATTGCTATAAGTATTTTTCTTTAATTATATTTTATTTTTTTAAATTTTTTGCTTAGGCTCCTCAAAACAAAACTTGATTTCTTATTTTTCCTGCCATGAGGATTAGGTGGGCTAGGCCAATGAGAAGTAGCTCTCTGTGAATACAACTCAATGACTAGAAGGATTAACAATATTAACAATCATTTTGAGGATATTTTAAATAGTCTGTGTAAAATTGTAAAGCTGAATTAATCTGTGCCTTCAACAGATTTACCATAGCTAAAAAGGGCTGTTTATCATATGTTATAAAGGTTTCTTTTCTAAAGCCTCAATATTATTTTTCAGCTAAGGAAGAATATTTTATCTATTTCTTAAAATAGAAATCAAAGATTTATTGTTTCATTTTTTAATTCATGGTGGGTCTCAGTTAATAGAATTACACATTTATGAAGATAATATAATTTGATGATCAAATGACCTTGTAAAAATTTCTTATTTCCTGTAAGTCCTGTTAACAAATGCAGTGCTTAGTTCACTTACCAACTTGCCTCCCTTTCCTTTTCTTGTGTTAAACGAAGTGTCTATACTTGACGTGCTGCTGTTTAATTTAAACTGAGGTGTAATTTATTTTTCCTTCATGCTGAAGGAGCCTTAATACGGAAGGATTTTCCTAAGTAAAATTTTGTTGTGTACCAGTGTAATTCCTGGTCCCACATGAAAATACCTGTGGTCCCATAAAGCACTATTTAATAAAATTAATTAATATCCCCTAGGAAGTGTAACTGGCAGAGGCAAAGCAATGAAACATTTCAGTGCACAAAGCCATTGCAGCGATGGACACTCAACTATGTTTCTTTCAGCCCTCTCCTTGTGCTGAGCTGATGAAAGAATGCTCTGCCAAAGGCCCGTGCTGCCTGATTTCCCTGCTGCCTGTCTCCTCTTTTCTCCCCAGCTCACTCTGTTAAATGGCAGCGCCAGGGCAGGGCGGGCACTGGGCTTACAGAGTCCCCCGGGCAGGAGCCAGCAGTGCTGGCCCTGGAGCTGGAGGCCCAAACAGAGCAGGGACCCTGTCATCTCCCAGAGGGCACAAATAAGAGCTTTTTCTGAAACACACAAACAAAACCCAAATAGAACTCACTGACAAAATTAAGGGAGTAATCAAAACTTTGCAGGCTGAAGCAAATAAATTATTCTGGCAATTACCTGTACATACTACCATCTGATTTTATATATATATATTTTTTTCCCCTTATATTTAGCTATTTGATCTTGATTCATGAAGGTGAAACTTGCTGTAGGTTGACATATTTAAAATTCTAACTTTGAAGTATCTTGTACAAGAGTTTTCTAGAGAAATAAGAAGAGCCACCATGCATATTAAAAGCTTTGAAAGAATTTCAGGCTTAGGTTTTTTTGTCTAGGTAGGCAGCGTATAAATTTAGATAATATTTTTTTGTAACACAGGGAGCAAGAACAATCACAAGTTTTAACAAAAGACATGAATATGCTCCATATGGCGGATCTAGAAAAAAAAATAAACACATTATGGGCAGGTATTTTATCATAAATATTGGCTTCACCCAGCAACAGTCTTTTAAAAAAAATATTTATGACTTAATGTTTGCATTGCAGTTTTACAGCAAAAAACACTCAGGTCACTAAAGTGGGTGTTTTAGAAATGTTTTCATCTCCTATCAATAGTCATATCAAATATCACTGTTGGATAATTTAATAGAAAAGGTTGTGTATGTAGATTCCTTCTTACATAGATTTTTCTGCTTTTCAGTGTATTGCTCCTTAATAGCTCATTGCTGCTATCACCTACTGAGCTCTTTCGTGTCATAGAGGAGTCCCGTGGGACTGGAGCCAGTTCAGGAGAACAATGACTAATGGTGCACTGACTGTGAAAAGCTTCTAGGTAAAATATTAGTTTAATGTCATCCAGTTTAATAACTCTTTAGTTAAAACATGTCAGGTGTTCTCTTGACCTTTCACAACCTAATTTTGAACATTATATGATGATGTAACAAGATAAAAATTGGGACAATACTCTTAGCAAAGCAGCAGATACTTTCAGATCAATAATTCTTAAGAAAACCCTGAAACAAATAGCTTTCTTTTAGAAATGTACATATGTTATTTCAGATGGATTAAAGAGAATCCAGGAATCTCAGTGTAACCCTCACCTTCATGGTGAAGGCGATTCAGAATAAGTATAGTCATTACTAGAGGCTGCCAGAAAGTATGCCAAAAGGGTGGGATATTTTAAAGTTTCCTCTTGTTCCCTAGTTTTTAGCCCCTTGTCTTGTAGTGGAGATGCTGTATCACTTGTGGATGTTTTGTATTATTTGGTATTTCTATTAATATGTGTGTACATTTGTAATTATCAGTATTAATTGGCATTTAAGTACATAGGCTGAATAATTCAATGCTGTAAATACTGTATACAAATGCATATCTGAATTTATTAGCAGGGAAATGAATAATTTAAAAGATACAATATGGAAAAAAAATTGACAAACTTCTGAAGCTGCATTTGTAACTGAAGAAATACTAAAATAGGGAGAAGGATAAACTGAAATTTACCTAGTGTGGCACAGAAGTGACTCATAGCTCTGCACATACTATTTTTATACCTCCTGATGTTAAAAGTGACAAGAATGTTCTCCTGAGGAAATTCTCTTCTTAAACAAAACAAACAACTTCATTGTCAGCCACTTACCAAAAGAAAAATTGTTAGGGATAGGTTTCCATTTTCTGACATTCTTGCTGTCACCCTCTTGTCATTGCTAGAGAAGGGCCAAGATAATTAGAGATGGAGAACCTCTCCTATGAGGAAAGGCTGAGAGAATTGGAATTATTCAGCCTGGAGAAGGCTTCAAGGGGACCTAATTGTGGCCTTTGAGTATGTGAAGGGAGACTAGAAGAAACATGGAGAGAGACTTTTTACAAGAGTATGTAGTGACAGGACAAGGGGAAATGGCTTCAGACTGAAACAGAGTAGGTTTAGATGAGCTGTTGGGAAGAAATTCTTTACTGAGGGTGTGCTGAGGCACTGGAACAGGTTGCCCAGAGAAGTTGTGGGTGTCTCATCCCTGGAAGTGTTCAAGGCCAGATTGGATGGGACTCTGAGCAGCCTTGTCTAGTGAGAGGTACCCCTGTCTGCAGCAGGGGGTTTGAACGAGATGATCTTATGGGTCCCTTCCAACCCAAGCCACTCTGAGATTCTGTGATTCTGTGAACCAGCACTGCTGAGCTGAGAGTGACAATTTACTGCGAAAATTGTCGGAATGGAATGAGGAAATCAGTATCTGAGAACCAGCCTGGGATATAAGACTTGGAGCTGATTGCCTCCTCCTTTTGCTAGGCTGCTTGTGTGAATTGTGGCATACCTGGCAATCTAAATACTGTTTTTCAAAGCTGTTTAAACACCTCAAGCTAGTTGTAATTAGTGGTGGTAAAACATCTTTTAGAAGAATGCATTGTTAATTTCCATTTTCCCTGTGGGTGTTGTGATGTTAGGGATAATGGTGCTCCATGAAGAAAAGTAAGTTTCAGTGTTCAAACTGCTAAACCAAAAGGTGAGACCTTTCTTATTTACATACAGCTTGGAGCTTATTTTCTTTTGGTGTTAGTGGTGGAACAGTTTTTCAGGGTTGTACTCAGGTGCCTAAATATGAGCGTGTAGCACTGTTTAAGATGCTGTGAGGAGTCCAGCTTGGCCTCTAGCTGCCCATGCAGAGCCTTCTTTCACTCCAGCATCACTTCTGCTAACCACATGCAAGTGGGAAATTTTGAGTGTCTAAATGTGTGAGCCTCTGCCTGACCATCTGGGATGATGTACTGAGAAAAAAATGTTTGAAACAAGAGGATACGTCTGATATTTTCTGCATTATATTGTATTAAAATTTTAACTAGTTTCCAAGTATCAAATTCATCTGGTAAGAAAGTTACTATTGTATTTATATAAGGATCTGGCATGTGTGTGTGTGTGTGTGTGTGTCTTTAATTTTGTGTTTGTATGTGTGTATAAACTTTCCAGAGTTTAGGATTATTTAATGATTTGTTTGTAAAAGAGTAGTTTTTAATTTTTTTTTTTTTCTGAAATATGCCTCTTTTTAATGCAGAAAATATAACTTGTAGATTGATTCATTATTTTGTTGTATAGCAAACACATTATATTGGCCATCAGACATACTACCATGAGGGAGATTTTACAAATGCCCTAGAGAATTCAATGTTTCTTCGGCCCTATTATTTTATCCCTGATGCCACAGCTAAAGCTGGAGGTGGCTTGGTGATGTAAGGCTGCTAGTGACAAAGGAGATTCTGCCCCACCTGACAACTCTGGTATCAGCACTGGAAATTACATGTCCGTGCAGAGAGTCACATAGGGTGACAAATCTGACAGAAGGGAAATGTCCAAAATGAGTTAAAGGTGGGAATAAATGGACAAGGACTGGGAATAGGGAGAAAAAAGATTGCAGGTAGGTAATAGCAAGCCATTTGTAAAAATTTGTCTCAAAATACACAGAAACAAAAATTATCTTCTTAGTGCCAGTCATACTTTAGTAAAACAGCATTTTTACCTGTAACTTCACAAACTAATATCACTGTACTTTTCTGTTGTCTGAAAGCTTGCATCTTTGGTTACATGATGGGAGACACAGGGCTAGAGCAAGGCACATCTCAAAAATCTGCTTCTACAAGTCAGAATGAAGCATATGTACTTTGTTCTAATTATTTCTATATCTTACAAGTGAAACCAGAAATTAATCTAAGTACAGATAGAATGTTTGAAACTCAGGCTGTATTTCCAGTAGGACTTTTTTGTAGTTTTTTATAGCACAAAAATGAATACTTGGAAGATACAATAATTCTCATATTTTCCATTTTATAAAAAATCTTGATGCAATTAATAAAAAAAGGAACAAAAATATTTGGCTTTTCATCTTTCATGCTAGTCATGAGAAAGTCCAGAGGAGGGCTACCAAGATGATTAGAAAAATGGAGCACCTCTCCTATGAGGGAAGGCTGAGAATAGTTAGGATTGTTCAGCCTGGAAAAGAGAAGGCTTTGGGGTGACTTCAGAGCACCTTCCAGTACCTGAAAGGAGCCTACAAGAAAGATGGAGAGAGATTTTTTACAAGGGCAGGTAGTCACAAGACAAGGGATAATGGCTTGAAATGAAGAAGGGTGGGTTTGTCTTGGCCTGTAGCAGGTCCATCTTGGGGCCAGTTTCTCTCTTGGACAGTTTCTGGCAGCCCCTCAGAGAAGCCACCACTGTAGTCCCCCACTACCAAACCTGACCGTGCAAACCCAGTACAGCAGCCTCTGCAGAGCCCGTGACTAAACCTTCTGGTTCTTGTGGTTGCACAATACTCTTGAATCAGAATATATTTCCCAATTACTTAATGATAATTTGTGTTTCTTGAATAATTTTCACTAAAATTCTAAAGTTCGATCATTTATTCTCACACTCACTTTTAGCTTTTTCATACTCACATCATCAAGACACTATTCAGCTACATTATTCTAAATTTGTGTATATTTTTGATTCCCTTAGTTAACTTTTGTTATATATTAAACACAAGAAGGAAGACAATATTTTCACCTAAGAAAAATGGTCTTTGAAAGAAATTATTCAGAAAAGTATTTCTTTATTACTTTTCTCTATGAATTTAAAATCAATAAAATTCAAATTCAACACCTTGAATTTAAAACGGAAATATACAACACACTGACATTCTTAAAAACAATGTTGTAGGAAGGATGAAAGATGTAAAGGTCTTTGAAAATATGAAGTGCTACAGAAGAGTACTATTGTGAAGGAAAGTAGACATTAAAGAATAGATAATAATCCATTTCCCTCTACAACTAGTGTTGTTTAATTCAGTTTATTAATATTTGGATTTAAATCTTCAGAAACAGATTAGAAATATATAAGTAAATATCTGCACAAGTCTAGATCCATGTAACTTTCTGGGAAAATAAATAACATTAGGTATGTGGACTTCTGCATCCTCTGGTCTCTACTTGCTAAGACCATTGCAAAAAGTAATAATGGGTTTTATATACACTCTGAATTTAAGACACAATAGTTACCAAATCTTGGGTATCCCTGTTTAAAAATTGCTAGATAACTGAATTACATGTAATTGAACATGAATATGAGAAATAACTTTTTCAGAAAACATAATTATTAAAAATTATTTTTAAAAAAAAGAAAACCACTTAAAATTAACATTGTACTGTTCAATTACAACACAAAAACAATCTCCACTGGGCATCCTTTATATGAGAAAGAGGCAATCAAAAGAAAAAAATCAGGTATTAAATTACTGGGAAGCCTGAATCACCCTAAATATGATGCATATTAATATAATTTATGATTTCAGATTAAGGTCCTAGAACAGAAGCATAGAAGTCAGGAATACTTTATCTTTTTATCTCGCTGGTTTTGGCCTTTTTTCTTTTCTTTTCTTTTCTTTTCTTTTCTTTTCTTTTCTTTTCTTTTCTTTTCTTTTCTTTTCTTTTCTTTTCTTTTTTAGCTGAGTCTCTTATGTTTGATGTAAAGGGTTGAGGTAGTAGGCAGTAGTCCTACTACAGAAGGATAAATTCAAATCAAAACCTTGTTTTCTCTTACTAACAATTTATAACAAATTCTAAAACATTGATATTTATGTGACAGAGTATTGATTCTGATTTTTTTTTTAATTTGTATGTTCCTAATAAAGGTTGTGAGATTAAGTTTCTGCTGAACCATGTATCTGTACATCTGTATATATAGGCGTATTTGGTTTCAAATGTCTCTCTTCTAGAATATGACAGTCAAAGCTTTAAAAGATTTCCTTGTTGATGTTTGCCAGTTTATAGGATCTGTTCTTCTACATTCATCATGCACACAGTCCCTGTATTTTACTCTGAATGCTATCATCTTATTTTTTCAAAATGTCAAGCTCTGCATCTCCAGAATTCATGGAGGGATAAAATGTGGAATAACTGGGAAGCTTACAGTATACAAGAGAATAAGAGTGGAACAGCAAACATATGGCTGTCTGAAACTCTACAGCAAAGTGTTAAACTAGAAATTTAGGAAACAAACCTTAACTAAATACTTTTGCCATTAAAGGAAATAATTAGAAAACTAGTGGGGAAAGGATTAACCTCTTTTTAAAATTTGTAATCATATCTGTTTATAAACCCCTATTCAGAGAATTCTTCACTTCCCAGGGTCAAAGAAGTACCCGGAGGATTCTGGCTGGATAGGATGCACATTATCTAAAGTAACTGCACCATATTCTTTCACTATGAAAGGAACCTACTCTGTAACAAATAGATAAAATTTCAGTTCTAACATAAATTGACACAAAGTCATTTAAAAATAGAAGGCATAAGTAGAATTTGTTGTTCTTCATTCCAATTAAAAAAGATGAAATTAATTTTCCTATGATAAAGAAGCCCCTCATAAATGATTTATTCATAGGCACCACTTATCCAGCAATAATGCTGCCATTATTAAAAGGAATATTGATGAGTTAAATGAAACTCTGCCTACATGTGCAAACAAATGTGATTCATTCCCTTTTTTTATTGCATATTATTTGTTCAATTTGTGTCAGAGGCTTGTGTATTTCAGGCATGTTTCCATGTTGCATATGCTGTCATATTGTTGTACCAAATTATTTTTTCTTTTTATTATGTTGCTTGTGACATGTGAGGAAATTATTAGAAATTTTTAGGGAAAGGACAACTTTTCAATAATATTAAAAATAGTGTTTGGACTCTTGTCTGAAATATGATGATTTTTGATGCTTCAAGCTGCTGAGTAGAAGGACCTTTATTTTTTTTTTTTTTACTCCAAAATCGCCTTTTTTTGGTTATCTATTGTATCTATTGTATGTGACACTTAATATTCCAGTAGACTACAGAGCCAATACATTTACAGTTACCCAAGTCACTCTTGGGCATTTTTTGATGACTGACTGAGGAACTTTATAACTACTATGTTGTACTGTAGGATTTAAGAATTAAGCATATTTTACCTTGAGAACAAATGCTCGCTGCAGTTCCTGATTTCAGGAGCAAATTCTGACCTTGGCTTCTACCAACCTCAGAGGAAGATCGGAGCTGCCAGACCACTGATTAATGGGGAAAGGAGGCTCCAGACTGGGAGCTTAAGAGCAGAATAAACAAGGATGGAATAAATGAAGTAAAAGTAAAAGTAGAACTGCTTTCCTTCTGGATCCGTTAGGATGGCTATGAGTGCAGTGAACCATTCATCCATGCTTTGTCTTACTTCTGAAGGATGTGTATGGTTAAAATCAATTTCTAGCTTCACTTCTGGGTATGACCCTGCAGTGGTGTAGCATGTAATGCTTCCCTTAGTCCAGCACTATCCTCTGGGGAACTATCTGCTATTTCTTTTGCCGAAAGTTATTGGTTTTTTATGTCAGTTCTTTACAGTAAGATCTAAAGGAGTTCAGGTATTCCATACATATATATTTACAGAGCAGCCTCTGTAAAACCCAGTTAGCTTTCTTAGAAGGCAAACTGAAAAAGTCACAGTTGGCTTGTAACAACATTTAATGGGAGCTTGAGGAAATAATGAAAAATTTAATGCGAGCATGAATCACTCCAGAGAATACCAATCTGCAATCAGTAATTTTACTGTCAGAACCTAGAGATTACACCAACAGGTACTGTGCAGGCACTAAAATTTAAAAAAATGTTATGCCCTTTGAAAAGACACATCAGATCCATAGATTACTTGTGGCTGTATTATACAAAATTTACTTGCAGCTTTCTTCAGGGTATTAGAACTCCTGGCTCCATATGGGGGTAGTGATTTATTCTTACTCAGACATCCCTAATGTTGACTAAATATTATTTTACTATTATCAATTCCTTTTTGAATCCACAAACTAAAATAATGTAAAATGATTGAAATTCTATGTTCAGGTAAATTATTGCTGCTGTACATATAGATAAACTGCAGAGCCAGTGAATAATGCAAGGAATGGAATTAGGAGGTCCTGAAAGTCTTCATCAGGAACAGTTTGGATCTCTTTTGCATGGCGATTCACTATTCATGATGGTGAATACTCTTACTTTTCTTGGATTTGCAACCTTTAAAAAAAAAAGATAAAAAATTAAGTATGCTTTCAACTTCTGTCATTTTTACACTTATTTTCTGCCTTTTGATGATTTAATTGTACTAAAGTTTGAATATGATATAGATATTTAATATATTAATAATAGACATTGAAATATGATGACATTCATTCTCTCTGGGTATTTTATATGACATACCAATATTGCAACCTCTGTGTGACTTATCTAACCCACTTTATGCCTAAATGTAAATAGAGGTTTTAAAGAAAATAGCCATCTATCCAAGCCATTGGACTATTCCCTGTGGTGTCTTTGTGTTGATTTAGGTCAGCAGAAATGAATATAAATGAAACAATTGACAGTCATATGTTGATTGCTAAGTGATTAAGATCATGCTAAGTGGCAGTTGATATTTATGTGTATTTCTGATTTTAGAATTTTTTTAGCAATTTTAGAAACAAATACTACAAGAAAGCTTCCTATATTACAAAATTCTCATAACAAAGTAAGCTATTTTATTTCAATCAATTTTTTAATATTGAAACAAAGTGAAAATTCACTGACCTTAGTAGGAGACCTGTTTGAAATTCTGGGTGAAAGACTGAGTCTCTAAATTTTGTAAGTGGTGTTCTGTGAAAATGTATGCCATTTGAGACACACAACATGTTCTTACTCTTAGGACTGTGGAAATTAAAATTGATTTTTTACAAGAAAATATTTGAACTTCCCTCCTTAATCTTGATAACTCTTACTGATCTAGATAGTTCCAGCAAATGTTATGGACTTTGGTTCTCACATTTCTCACTGGTTTCATTCACAAGGAGTTCTAAGGACAGTGAAAAGCTACATATATGCAGAATTGTAGCCTCAGTGATTTCTATTTTCTCTTTTCCTATTACCTATTCTTGAATTAGGGGAAAGCAGGAGTTGAAGGGAGAAGTAAAAAAAATCAGTTGTGTTCTGAAGTCTGTGGTAAGAGAGATCTTGGGACTGGCTAATTTGTGAGTGTCTAATTTACATAAAACATTTAAATTGTAGGCATGTTATTCAAATACAGAAGATTTTCAAAACTGTTGTAAATAAGGGCATGACAGGAATTACTGCACCCCGAGTGTTTCCAAGTGGCTTTCCTATTGCTGTAGAAACTAAGTGATGATTTATTTGTTTCACTTTGATTCCAAGAAGACAGGAAATGCTATGTAGTTTCAGACAAAGCAGTGAAATAAGGAGCCAACAATTGCCAGAGACATTCCAATAATTTAGCTGTGTGATATGAGTATGCTATCTTTGGTGGTGTCTGTGAATTACGAATTCCTTTTGTCTTTGTGAAAGGTCTTGCTAGATTAAAACTTTAAAAACAAAACAAAACAAAACAAAACAAAAAAACAAACAGGAAAAGGAAAACGAAGGATCCTGACGATATTCACAGTCTGAGAATATGTTGGTTTTATTTCTTTTCAGTGCAAGAATATCTGTGCACGTAAAAACTCCATGATTCTTTCAAGAGTGGTGGAGGACATAATTTAAAACTATTAGGTTTTTCCCTGAACATCTTTTTCCATTCCTTTATGCCACAGGTCTCTAGAATAGTCACAAAGCCTTCATTATTAGGCTATCTTTTCCAGAAAATTGGTTTAAGGGAACACCTGTTTAACTTCTACTGGACTATCTTTCCTTAAATGTTAAGTGCTGAATATTTTCCTGCATGCATTGCTAAGTTCCAGCTGGCAATCTGAAGTGTGGGCACACATTCTCTTACTGTTCAGCTACACTGGTACTCTACGTAGTAGATATGGCTGGCAAGCTCTACCAAGAAATGGTGAAGAGCCCTTCAGTACAAGAATGCTAAACCTACTTTCTGACACTGTATATTCTGAATTAACTTGAGCATATGTTTTAAATCTGTGTAAGTGACAAGTAGTAAAATATCCTGCTGACAATTCTATGCTTTGAAAAGACAATGATGGTGATGGTGATGATGATAATAATTATCATTGTTATGATTGCTATAATTTTATCATTATTATCCAGGACACTTCATAGACATTGACCCAAGAGGTTAAGATCCTAAAAATAGTGTAGAAAAATGACTTCCACTTCAATTAAACTCTCCTACTGATTATCTGAAGTCATTATTAATATTCCATTGAATAGACAAGTAAAACTTTTCTTTTGACTATAATGTAAGTTACATAAGCTACAATTTGATGTGAATGTTTTATAACTTTTCCAGTAGAAGTCTGTTCTTATGGCAAAAAAGGTAGCAAAACCAATTTCCCATGAGAGTAGAGGATAAATTAATGAGCATATGGTGCCTTTTGTTTCCTCAAAGCAGCTGTAGTTTTACTTTCAGTTTTACAATTATCTTCACATCATTCTTGAGTACTCATTTTACCCTTGCTGTGATCATGTTGGGAATAAAGAAAGCAAGGCCATGCTCATGATGTTGAAAGAGAGAAGAAAATACAGGTTATTATGCATTAAAAAGAAAAAAAGAGAACATTGTCAAACTTATGACTTGTGTTACAGCCTTGTAGATAGGAAAAAACCCACAAATATCTTCACACCAAAATCTTAACTAAGCATGCCCTCAGATGCTTGTCCTTTCATTTTAGGAAGATTGCATCAAATGATTGAAATGAAAATTGTTACTGTTGCTGGCATATATTTTTGTTTCAGTAAAATTATTAGTTTTTTGGTCCTCCTTTCACTTACACCAGAAGGATAGAATCATTCCCACAGATAAATATTAAGACTTCTAACTCAGAGAAGTGCTTAAAAAACCTGTTTAACTTGCAGTTTACTAAGACCTAAGCTATTTAAATGGATGGTTTAGAATTTATATATCATTAATTGAAAACAAGTCTGTACATATTTGCATCAAATGAATAGCATTTGTATATTTTTAAAAAATCTATGTTGATAATAGGACACTCAGTAACTTGGCAATGGATTGGTTTTCATGTTAAAGATGGGATTACCAGAGCATTCTGTAAGTGCTCAGGATAATATCCCTGAAGAACTCTGTAATATGTGAAGTTCTTAAAAAAAAAGAAGATGAGGAGGATAATCTAATTACTTGCAATAGAGCTGGTAGGTCTGTATTTCCAGTCCTGAAAAAGTTGAAGGAATTGAAATCACGGATTGTTCACTAAGCAAATAAACCTGGATAAGTTTGAGGTTGTTGATGAACTCTTCCAAAAGCAGGGGTTTTCTGCTAAAATCAAAAGTGTAACCAGTATACCTGATAATGTGTTTGCCAACTTTGATTAAAAAAAGTTGAAAAAATTAATTTTGTTTACTCTGCAAGTGTGGCAGGTTGTTAAATCTAGCACGAGTGTCTAATTATATTTGAAAAGACAAGAAACTCAGCTATCCTAACACTAACCTCTAATGAAATACCAAAGATTAGGAAAACGTACTGAACATAATAGTGTTATTTTTGCACATCTGATAAAGGAAAAAACATTGCAAGTGTTGATAGGTCTTTCATGTCCTGTTAAACTGTTAAACTGAAACTCATACCAAATTAAACTCACTTTTAATGACTTTCCTTGAAATTCTTTATGAGGCAAGGGTCCTCTGAAATTCTCACTAGCCTTGTTGATCTGTTCTGTGTTGTCTGTCCACAGTTGTTGTAGGTGTTGTTCCTAAAAATTTAATGTCAATTTTGTCTACAAATAGAAAATAATTTTCTAATTTTTTTTATTTTTTCCTTCCTCATGATGAAAACTGAGACTTTATATTATTGTTGGGGAGGGGCTAGGAGTGTGTGATTTTCCTGTCATCACAAGAAAAAGCAGAATCCAAACAGCAAAAATGGGATCTTTCAGATAAAATGCAGCATTATGGTATTTGGACTATTGAAGCAACTGAAATATCTGGGGGAAAAATAGTGTGAAATAGCTACATATTCTGTTGGTTATTTTTGCAGTTTTGCATCATAGCAAAATTCTCAAGTTTCTAACATATTGAAGTAAAAGACATTCTGGCAAGTTTCCATTCCTTCATTTTCTTTTGAGTAAACTGTTTTGACACTACTTCAATTTCTCTTCTGGCCCATATATCAAATGGTCAAGCTCTGCTGGAAACCTTACTGAGATAACCATCTGCTTTTATACACACCGTGCACTTTAAAATCTTACTTATTGATATCTCTCACGTGTTTCATACTGTTTCCTCAACTTTATTTAAATATCAAGTTTTTTATCCTCCCTTTCTACTTTTTGCTGCTATTTTCCTTCTCATTGCCTTGATTTTTGCCTCTCATTTATCTTGCCTCTCTTTTCTTCAGTAGACTTCTTAGTATGAATCCCCTAGAAAACATTCCCCTTCCTTTCTTATAATACTACAAAATATCTGAATGTTCTTGGTTCTTCACCAAAGCAAGTATTTGTGAATACCTCTATTATGTGTAACTCCATATAACTGTGACCCTTGATGTGAACATTAATAGAGAAGATTAATTACTTATGCAGTCAATATTAAAAGCTCCCGTATTGTAATTTCACTGTGTATTCTCAGCAGAAATCAAATGAACATGTAACATTATTAAGAAATGGCTGAGAATCAAGGAATAAAATACATTTCTGATATCAATAATATATGTCCTGTGAGGAAGCAACACATTACATGTGGAATGCACACTTGGTAATTCAGCTGTCAGGTAATGGTTTTATTGAGTAACTAGGGGAGAACTGGGGAATGTGGGATGGGGCAAACACGGTGTGATACTGTCCTAAGATCCTAATCAAAACAGTTAAAATGTCACTTATGGCCACTAGACTGAATCTGCTACATTCTGTTTTTCTAGATAATTGTTTTGTAGGCAGAGTTGAGCTCTTCAAACTTGGTGCACTGAGGATAAATTACTTCAATAAAAATTCTATTAAAACTACAGAAAGTTATCTCTAGGATTCTGACACATTTGAGTGGATGAATGAATACATGAATTCTAGTAATCCCTGCTTTAATGAACAACAGTAGAACTTTAGGAACCTTCTTTTCGGTCCAGATGACTTAAATGCAAAGAATTACATTTAAAAGAACAACAGAATTGTTCACAGCTGTTAATAGTTGCTATCTTACATTAATTTAGGTCACGGTGTAAGCCTTTGCTTTAGAGCTAGTGGAAAGTATTTCTTTTGCTGGTTTACCTTTATCCCTAAGCATAAGTAATTTCGGTCTTAAGTAGAATCATGCAATGATTAAAATTTTATCTGATTAATGTAGGTTAATTAATTAATATAGATAGATCACTCCCTTATGATCACTCCCATATGTTTTTTCTCACTATACCACACAAATTCAGAGTAGCTTTCCCCCACAAAGCAAGGTTACATTTAGTGCATTACTGCCTCCCTACCTCCCTTTTCTTCCTTTCTTGAGAAAGGAGGCAGCAGTGCATGGCCCTGTGGTCAGCCCATAAATAACACACTGAAGTTTAGAAGCCTCAGGGTCTCCCCTTTGACCTGAAGTTCTGGCACCTAAATCTAAATAAGTCAGTATAAGAAGGTAAACATGCCAGAGTGGTAACATTTGGTGACTGTTGACATTTTCTTTCTGATGAATGTCATACTTAGCCTTACTGTAGATTATAGTAGCAATATTTATATATAGGAGAAGAAACGAAAAACCAACTTAACAATAAAATATCAGCAAGTAAATGAAAGATTTATTTGCTGAAACAGGTACCTGAATAGTGGTGGTGCATTTTGCTGTGGCAGTATCCTTCAAAGATGACTGAACACTTAACACTTTTAGGGTGCTACCTGTTGGAAGCAAGTAAAGCAATGCATTTTTAAGGGTAAGTGATAATTATTAGCTATTGTTATGTAAGATCTATGATGCAGAATGCATCAAACTATTCAAATCATATATATCTTCTCTGTGATGCCATTTTACCAGCTCTGAGTACATTTTACAAAAGTTAAGAGACTGATGAAAGCAAGGATATAATTTTTATGAAAGTTGGAGGAAAAAAAATTCTTAATTGTATTTAGCCAAAAAAAGATTTTGGGAGAAAAGTCTGAGAAGACTACTGAGAAAAACTAAGATGACTTAATTAAATGTTAAGAAGTATAATCTCAAAACCCCTATCATTCATGGTAATTAGTTGATGATTGCTGTTCAGTTTTTGACTACTCTCAGATTGTGAACTTTTGTTTTTCAGAAGATTATTTAATGTTTATGAATTTACTTTAATTACAACTTTTAGTCTTTTGTTGATTTTTTTTTACTTGCTTGTACCCTATGTGTATACATGCTTTATAGATCAGTCATGATAGAGTGATCACAAGAAATTGTTCATAAGAGAACATTCAGAGTTGCCAGACTATCTGGCACTCCCTAGAGTGAATGTGGTCACAGCAGAGATTCCCATGAATCCAGGAATTTAGGGATTTCTTTTACATTGATCATTAAGGAGGCTGGTATATATTCCATTCTCCAGTGAAATAACTGCTGAAGAAATTATAAGGGGAAAAAAAATCTAAATGAATTACATATAAGAGCACATAATGTATCTAATGAAATATCTAATATCAGATTCATAGTACTTTCATGTTTTAATGTGTAATAGAATATTGTAATAATAGAATATTTTACAAGAAATATAATTTATAGGCATATTTTCACTGAAATATAGCAGTTTAATACATTTCTTGTTCAAGCCTAATCACTAAGACTTTCCAGTTGTCTAATTAAAATTTTTTCAAATTGAATACCCTGCATGATGATTAAAGAACTTCCTGATATTTACACGCCTTGAATTATTTAAATATTAAAATCTACTGACTGTAAATATTTCTTTCAAAATTCTCTGGGGTCAATAAAAAGATGCTCCTGCACTTTACTGAGCTACCTATGGAACTGGATTACATAGGTAAACTCCATTTTTGAAAGTAACAATGAAGATCCTGATTTTGGAAAGAATTCAGTCAAGATACTTTTATATCACTTCATATCTATGCCCGTGTCATGACATTCCGTCTGGTTTCAAGGACTATTCCTACAATTTGTCTCCTAAATTAGGATTGAGCTACTCCTCTACTACATTGTTTACTTCACAGAGTTAAGGAGTATTCCAGGGGGCTGCACATTTGTCACCTGCTGCTTGCTCCACGTTGGCCACTGACATCACAGGGCCACGATCTCCTGATTACATTTGGGCAACACAGCAATGTCAGTGTGAACCTGTATGTGGAGAAGTGCAGCAGCCTCTAATGTAATTTCAACCATGCACTCATTTTTCTGAGTAAAAGTTGACAATTTTCTAAAGGCTAAATTCAAGTGTGTTGAACATCAGTGTAATATATTTCAGTGGGTGCTTGTTCAGAGCCTTCAAAGTCAAATGTGGTAAATATAAGCAGTAATTTTACTGGTGAAAAGATCTCAATGACAATAAATTTTCTAACTTAATTCATCTTTATAGATATTTGTGAAAGAAATAACATTTTTTTATTGATTTCAGTCATTCAAAATAACACCATCTAACCCATGAAAGAAAGAGTCATTAAAGATCAATAAGGAAAAAAAGGAAAAATACCAGGCACTGATGGGTCTGCCAACAGTTAACCAGGCTTTCTGTCACTTCTTTTCCTTTGTAAGTTGTTTTCTGCATCCTGCTCAGATATGCACTGAAATTGAAACTAATATTGACATAGATTTGTACAAAATCCATATGTCTAACATATTCTTGATGGTAATTCAAGGTTCAGGATTATCAGATAAATGAAGTCCTGTGGAGTGTATTCATTAAACAAGTAGAGATTTCTTTTCCTACAGATTTGCTTGGGCGTTTTTTATTTGGTTTGATTGCAGGTTTTTGGTATTTTTAAAACCCAAGTACTTAAAGTGTTATTTTTTCCTTAGTTTTCTTAGTTTTCACCATCTGGATATTGGCAGCTGGCAGTCACTGCTCCAAAAAACATTTAGCTATGGATACAAACTATAATAGAGGCCTCTTGGAAGATTTTAGACTTTAAAGAGCCTCCAAGATTTTGTAATACTTCTGAGGGCTGTATTTAGTGATGCCTGTCAAAATGTTTACTCTAATGTCTTTACCAACATTGAAGAAAATACAGTATTTAACAAAAGAATTGGATATTTCATGGAATTTCACCAGCAGGTAGTATCCATTTCCATACTTAGAGGCATCCCTGGTGTCTGCAGCTTCTTACTTTGTTATGTTGATTAGTAAATACAACATTTTTGTATCCTTTTTGTAAGATATAATGCAACTTTGCAGCCTGAAATTGGAAAGTATGGTTCCTTGTGCCAAAATGATTTTTAAGAGGAAACGTGTCTTGTACTTTAGAACCTTTTGCCACCTCAGGAAGATTGTGCAGATGGGCAATGAAGTGTGTGAAAAGGTTCGAGGAAAAAAACCAAACAATACTTCTATTTACCAAAGGGAACTCTGTTGGCAACAATAGTGAATAAACATCTTGTGTTAGTCTCTTCAGCTTGAATTCCAAAGTGAAATTTAATTCTTTTTATCTCTGACAGACCATTCATTTAATATCAAGAACAGCTTTAAGTGTGGCTTGTGCAGCTTTTTATTACAAGTAAATGCTGAGAGGACACATGTAAATGATATCTGTTGTATTTATTTTTTATATGCTGGACATGATGCAAATGTACAACATGCTGAGATCAAATATCTTTGTGGCTGAAGAAAGAAAATATAGCAAACTATTTAGTTTTTCAATAATGCACACTGCTTAGGTTGCTTATTTGTGGATCTAAGTGTTTAAAGGAATTTTTATTCATTTTGTACTAGGAAAGGTGTAAGGACATTGTACAGCTATTGAAAAGGTAATGAGGTAATAGTGCTTGAAGTGTTATCTTAATTCTCAGCATTTTTTTTATATCTTATATTTTCTTCTTCATTCAGCTATGACTCAATTCTCAAACAATCCTACTGTGGCAGTAATGTACACATATTTTTTCTCACTGCCTGGGCATGAAGAATATGAGGGAGTTAGCCATGAATATTTACTTCAAAATACGTTTGCCTGTGTCAGTGAAAAGCGTGGTATAATGCTCAAAAAAAAAAATACTTTTTTTCCTTTCAGGTTGTCTAAAAAAATATTTTAAAGGTTTGTTGATTAACCTAAATATTATAATCATATATTACATATTTCACAGAAAAGTTGAACTTCCTACATTGATGGGTTATTGATGACTCAGAACTGACAGTTGTTTACTGTCATGTACAGATGAGAGCCCACTCCCCAGCAAACATGGACTCTAAAAAAAGCCTTAAAAAGGTGCCAGGAATCTTCTACCTAGTGCACTGGTGCACCCATCCCCTACAGATATGGCTGATATGAATGAACCCTAAGGCTTATCAGTAAGGCACAGAAGCAATTTTTTTTTTCTTTTTTTCTTTTTCAGGAATAGTTTAGTGAGCTGAGAGTTCGCTCAGGAAGGTTCTTTTGCAGACATCCCAGAATAGCCTGAAATGAAAATAAAAATGTAAAAAAAATATTCCAGCTACAGAGGCATCATGTCTAAAGTGTGTATTTGAAATTGTGGATGTTTATTTGAAACCATACCTTAATCAGGATGTCTCATGACTGATTTTTTTCTGTCCATGTAAACAGGTGTTTCTGAGTATCAGAATACTCAGATACCTGAGTATCACAGGTGATTCATGGCCATCCTAGGAAGTGTTCAAAATGTGGTGGTGGGCTTGAGACAGGCTTTAGTGGTGAATGCAAATGGTGCTGCGTTAATGGTTATACTTGATGATCTTGGAGGTCTTTTCCAGCCTTAGTGATTTTATGATTCTGTGATTCTGTATTGATCTTTCCTGATTTTGGTTTAATCTAGTCCTTCCATCTTCCTGTTTGAAGTATTGGGAGAGAGAATTCCATCCAGAGGTGGAGACTTTCCTACTCTCAGGATGAAGTGAGTCTTTCGTTACAGCCTTTTTCCTTATGCTACTTGCAGGTCACATTAGGTACAGGTGAATAGAGGGAAAATATGGACTAGGAAAAAAGGAATCCCAACAAAAGTGGAAAGAATCAAATCCTGTTAACACAGCAGTACATCACTCCTTGTAAGGTTTCCATGTGAACTATTAGGCTCGTATAATAAACTGCAGGGATGCCAAGTTGAAGAATACAATCAGTGGTGATGATTCCTGCAAACTGTTTCTCTGCTCATGTCGTTCATTTCATGATCTTCCAGTCCAGATCACAGTGTTTGCTAATATGTATCAGCTACAACATCGATATCTAAAAAGGTCTTAGGCTTGCAAAGGTTCAAGATCTTGCCCATGTTGGGCTTCAGCTGATGCATATTGCAGCACATTGATGCTTCATGGATGTGAAAATTTTTATTATGTGAAAAGCTTGTATGAAAAACTTGATGCAGAATATTGTTTTGTGAGAAATTTGAAACCCATTTGAAGAAATCTGTTCCGTAGATCAGTCTATTACTTTATTGTACAGAAGGCCAGTGTGGTGGATTTCATAGTACAAAGACTTGCTGTTCCTCCCTGTTGGATGACAGTGTCTGCTTATCTCATGACTGCAGTGGACAAAGAAATGTAATGAAATAAAAGTGTATCTGCCTCATGAGAGCCTTTGACTTGTTCTCCATACAATTTTGATATGGTAGAACTCCTATGGAAAGAATTACTTTTGGCTTTAGATTAGGGAAAAGTCAACATTCCATACTTACATATGCAGAATGTCTTTTATTGAGTAGTGTTTCATGTTGTTTTCATTTGGATATAGAATAGGACTTCATTTAATAAAATTACAGAGATGCTTAGTAAAAAGGGCTACATAAGTACTAGGAATAAGCAAATAATAAGAGAGAGGCTTTACCAGCTGCAGTATTCATAGAGGTTATTGCTTTCCCTAACTTTTCCTTCTCAATTAGTTTTCTACTTTCCTTCTTTAAGTTCCCAGCTTTCAAACTGATTATCCTTTGACTTGGCAGCCTCTACTTCTGACACATTTTCCTTATTGTCCTCAGCTTGACATCAAAGCTCTCTGCAACTCCTTCATTACAAAGCAGTGATCTTCTTGTGGAAAGTGTAGAGGCATAAACTGAGGTTATTTTTAATGAAAAAAAAAAAAATCAAAATATTTAATTTTGTTTAACTAAGGAAATAAAAATTGAGGATAATACTGGGAAAATTTCTGTTTTCAGAAATATAGATTCTTCCACTTAATTTCTCACAGCCATTTTCTGGACAGGCTTCTTTTACCAGCATGAGCACCTGTTAACTGTTACCAAATTTTCCAGTTCGTTAAGAAAGTTCTTGTCCTACTAATATTAATGTGGATGGAATAACGAATCACCAATGAGGGGGAAGAGCCCCATCCTTTCCTTTAATTCTGGAGGCCAATAACACTGTGAAAGGAGCTAATGGCCAGAAGTACATCTGTACTAATGGCCAATTGTACAATTCAACTGCAGAAGGCAATTTTGTCCATCAACAAATACTAGATATTCTGGATCTGGCAGATTAATACAAGGTGTTTAAAAATAGGTCTTGCCAGTCTGCTGTGTCCTGTCAGGATAGGTCCTCATTCCAGTAGTTTTCAGTGTCTCCTTGGATTGCAAAAATTTTGTAGTCTTCTCTGGATCTCTGGGAAAATTTCGCATTCTTGATATAGTTTTGAAACTTCTGGGACTGCTGGCCTTCACTGTCAGCTGCACTGGCTCTGTTGATCCCATGATTATGATCTTATTCTGAGCTGTGCATCTGCACTCAGAGATTATTTCTGAGTACACACCATTACTCTCAAGACAAGAACTATGCCCTTGTACCCCAGAAGCATCCCCATTTGAGCCACAGTGCAGCAGTGAGGATAAAGCAGATGACCTTTCCGGGTGTCCTGTGCAAAATCAGCACTTATACAATGCATGTTAAACAAACAAACAAAGATCCATGTTTCAGCTCAATAAGATGTCAGTGAGATAAATTTCCACTTAAGGGTGTTTCACTAGTGCAAAGTGCATGGGCAATTCATCCACAATGTGAAAATTCTGCATTTTGTGTTTTAGAGTTTGATCTGTGCAACTCTGTTGACTTTTTAAAAAATCAAAATCATCAATGCCTGCTGTAGGTTTGACTTTATATAATTTGATGAACTGAAGAAATATTATTGTGGCTTTTCTATCCACCATTCCTTCACTCCTGATCAGAGAGGCAAGATGACTTCTCTACATATTTTATTCTCACTATTTTATGCAGAAGTTCTGTGAATATTTCTCAGCCGCCGCAGTTCTGAAGCTAAGAAAGCATCCTAGGATTTCATCATAAATATTACCTAGGGAAGAAAGGGTGATTCTTATGCTTTTCCTATCTTACTCAATATGTGCAAATGGCTTATAAAATACATTGAGAGATTGGGGATGAGAAAAGCATTACTTTCCATTTCATTTGGTTCTGGAAAAGCAGAGGAATGTAAGCCAAGTTTTTTCTACTGCCAAGAAAATTCAGTCTTACTTTCTAAATGTTTAGTGAATTCATCTCGGTGGCACTACTTATTAACTAAGGCCTAGTGCAGCATGAGCTGAAATAGAATAATTGGTAATGCATTGTAAACATGACTAGTTTTATGTCCATTTTTCATTTCTTTGTGACTGGTGTTTAGTGTTTATACTCCAAAGTAATTGGCTTCCTTCCCATCTTCTAGCTGTGGGGCTTGAAGAATTTCTTTTCTTGAGTGAGGTATGTGTTCTGTATTTAAAGTGTTCACTTTGAGGTTTGTAGAAAACTCCTTTTTGTTTCAAGAAAAAACAAACAAACAAAAAAACCCCAAAAAACACCCATAAAAACACCACAAAGGATCTCATTTTAAAATATAGCAATCAAGTTTCAAATTCAGGATATCAGACACAGAGTGAGACTTTTCAATGCCTTCTCAGAGATGATAGCTTGCATGGTGAAAAGTGGAGATAAAGGAATGTGTGTTTAATGTGAAAAGCATCTCATAACAACAGATAAAATAATTGAACACAGAACAGGAAAATGCCAAATATTAATATGATATTATGGTGGATTAACCTTGACTGGACGCCAGGTCCCCACCAAGCTGCTCTACCACTCCCCTCCTCAACTGGACAGGGTGAGAAAATATGACAAAAAACTCACGAATCAAGATAAAAGACTGAAAGAGATCACTTATCAGTAACTCTCATGGGTAAAACAGACTCAAAGTAAGAAAATTAATGGAATGTATTGATAATTAGTAAGAGATAAAATAATAATAAAACAATAATAATAAAAACCAATCTAAAAAGCACCTTCCTCCTTTCTTCCCTTCTTCCCAGACTCAAGTTCACTCTCGATTCCTCCACCTCCTCTGCCCAGGCAGTGCAGGTGCACAGGGAGTGGGGCTTGCAGTCAGTTCATCACACATTGTCTCTGTCGCTCCTTCCTCCTCAAACTGCCCACTCCAGTGTAGTGTCCTTCCCACGGGACACAGTCCTTCACAAACCGCCCCAACAGGAATACTTTCCACAGGGTGAATTCCCTCAGGAAGAGGCTGCTTTAGCCTGGATCCCCCATGGGGTCACAAGCCCTGTCAGCAAACCTGTTCCAGTGTGAGCTCCTCTCTGCAGGGCCTCAGGTACTCCCAGGAAAACTGCTGCAGTGTGGGTTCTGCACAGGGTCACAGCTTCCTGCAGGACACATCTCCCTGCCCTGCCGTGGGGTCCTCCGTAGGCTGCATGTGTGCTCCTCCACTGTGTGCTTCTGTGGGCTGCTGGAGGACATCCTCCCTCGCCATGGTCTGCAGGGGAATCTCTGCTCTGAGTGCCTGTAGCACCTCCTGCCCCTCCTTCTCCACTGGCGTCTGCAGGGCTGCTGCTCTCACACATTTGCACACCTCTCTCCCAGCTACATTTGTGTATCATTTTTTCCCCTCCTTAAATTTGTTGTCCCATAGGCACTATCAGTGTAGCCCATAAGCTCAGCCTTGGCCAGTGATGGATCAGCCCTGGAGCTGTGTGGAATGGCTCTGTTGGACATGGGGGAAGCTTCTGGCATCTCCTCACAGAATCCAGCCTTGTGGCTCTCCCACTACCAAAAACTTGCCAAGTACACTCCACGCATGTACAATGAAAGAATAACCTTCAGAGAAAACCCCCACCCAGCCTAGGTTATGCATTCTTCCCTTTCCACCCTCCTGTGTGTCACCAAAGCTTTCTATATGGTTAAGCAAATTATTTCTAGAGGTCAAAATTTCTGTTTCCTGATTTTTTTTTTTTTTTTTTTATTTTTTTTTCTGTTTGAAAGCTAAGAAAAGGTCAGAGAAGGAGAAAAAACTTGTAATGTTTAATGGCTGGGTTAAGTATGAACATGATCAAGGTGTTTGGGTTTTAAGGCTTCTCTATGGTAAGGATCAAAGAAAGTATGGGTTAAACAAATAATAATGCTTACAATGTACTGTTGTGATGTCATTACAACCTAATGTTAAAACCTTCTTATTAATGCAGCAAAATGTTTCCCATAATTTAAACATTTAAACAAGGTTTTTTATTAAACCAAGGTCTTATAATATCCACTTTCCATATGCATAATATTTTCTCTTTTCTAAAGAAATTTATCAGAGCATAAGCTTTACAGAAATTTACTCAGAAAGTACCATTTCCTACATGGTAGTTGAGGATGTCTTTGTGAAATGAATGCATTCAAGTTGATTGTTTCTCTTCATTTTGCAGAATACAAAAAGAACAGGCTTGCAGACAATATCTAAGATACTAGCTCATCTACAAAGTATTTTTGAAGAAAGGAGAGTGTAGGAAATAAAAGTAACAGGGGAAAAATATGTTCCTTTGCATCTCTCTGTTTTAATGGAAACTATTTACTTAAAACTTCTATTCCCAAAATGGTACCTGGGTTTTATTGTATTATGGTTCAGCTGAAGTGCATCACTAGTTGTATTTGGGTTTTCTGTTAATTTTCACTACTCTTTTATCACAGAGGAACCTGGTATATTTTTTAAAACATTAAACAAAGTTTACAACTAGCTTACCTTCATTCCTTTATGCATTACATTATAAGTCACCCTTTAAAAAGGGTAGAATGCATCTTTAGTTGGTATAAATTCACTGTCCTTATTGACTGCAAACAACATTTACAATTTATATCACTAAATGTCTGGACAGAGAGCTTTCCCTCAGTTGTAAATACAGGAAAAACACCATAATAATACAAGAGATAGACTGCAAATCCAATCAACACTTCCCTTTACTTGTTCAGAAAGAAATATAATCACAAGTATGAGTTTGAGTACATGGTATAACTTACACTTGAAGAATTTAATGTCCAATGTATTCTCATAGAAAGCTCAATGATTACAGTTTATTCACTGAAGTAATTGTGAACATGCAATTATTTCTTCCATTACTAATAATTACCTACCCATTTTACTTAGACATAAAAACCGAGACAAAAAAAAAATTAAATTAAGGCAGACTGAAAAAGAGGAAAAATTTATGTTCTTTAGTTGTGAACTCTAAAATAAAATATACAGAGCCAATGGGCCAAAAAATTGCTTTTGCTAAGCAGTTACATAACCGTCATTTCTTATTTCGACTTTCTGTAGAACTCCAGTCAAATGGAAATCTGCATCTTTAGCCTTTTTTTTTTTCCTGGCATTCACTTTCTTGCCTAGTAGCTCATTATGTTTTGCAACATAATGTGTGCCTGTGTAGAGTGCTGGTTTTTGTATCAGTGATTTTCTCTGGTGAATATTGATACCATTACCCATGCATAGAATTGCAGCTGTGAGGATGGAACTTCTAAAGGTTTCTATATAAATGAAAGAAAAAGTCCTATTGAAAAACTTAGTCTTTGAACAGAACTATTATCAGCTTGCAACGAATGCCATTGCAGGGAAATATAAAACAGTGCTATAAAAAGTACTGATTAGAGTTCAAGGTTTTTGGGGAAGGAACTCTTTCTTGGACTACAAGGTGGGGAAAGAAGTTAGGATCCACAGTCTGTAGTTTATCTAGATGAGAATATTATTAACTCTTCTTACCTAGGTCCCATTTTTCCTGCCTGAATAGTGTTTGTTTTCAGACTTGATGCTGTAGATTGGATGTCTAGGTACTCTCAGAAATAACAGATAATTGAACATCTCAAAAGAAAGCATAAGGCATATTCATGCCACATTCCCTTCTCTTTATTTTGAGTTAAAGCGTTGAGGAAGAGAGAAGTCTTTAGTACATTAAAATGTTTAGTGTCTGATTCTGTCTGCTTTCTGACAAAGTTGTCTTCCAAATCCTTGTCTTAAGAGAACTGGCAAACTCTCTGGGTATTTTTAGTGGATCATGCCACAGAGCTGATTACTTTAATACAAACAGTAGTGGAGCAGAGATCCCTTCTAACCCCTCACCTCCTCCCATGGCAATGGGGCATTGAACACTGTTACTTGTTTTTCATACAATCATTAAAAAAAAAAAATAAAATAAAATAAAAAAAATCAGCATCCTCTCTAAAGCTTTCTTCCCAGGAACACCTGAACTGGAAGCAAAGTTAACTGTATTAGTTAGTCTGATTTTTGGATAACCTAGTTCCAAGCAACAACTGCATAGAATTTATCTATGCAATGATAGTTTACAGTGAAGTGTTTGTTTTGAAAAATTGGACAAATCATAGACAAACTTTTTCCCTCTGAAATATACTGAAACCTATTAAGTACAGGATTGATTCTGTAAATCTGATAGCAGTATAGCTCTTCAGAGTAAATAAAAAACAATTATGGGAACATTTTCAAAAGGTTCGTGGCAACTTTTCAGCATCATTGCTGGCTTTATGAGTATTTTTCAGAATAACTCATGCTAAACACCATGGGAGGAATCAATTGTGACAAGTAGGGGGACTAGTTATTGATATGTCATGAGATTGCTCATAATCACATATTTTCCCTGTGGATTTGTGCTTCAGTTCGCACTCTTAAAGTCCATTCACATTTTAATGTAATTAAACCTTTGCTGTATATGTTTGGGTGGTTGTATTTGGTTACACCAATTATGCATATTTTAAAATAAAACCAGTGTTTTATTAAACCCAAAATGTATCCAGATCTGTTTGTAGCATCCATTCTTCTCATTCTTCAAAATAAATTTCCTTAAGACAGCCTAGGTACTTTTCCCATGCCCCAAATTTTTCTTGTTTTTCTCTTGCTTATCTGCTAAATTCCCACAGCTTCACCAGTTATTTGAGTAGTGCCAACCAACCTGGTGGTTAGGTCATGCCTCCCTCTTTTACTGGATTTCTTCTCCAAAGTTAAGGAGGAAATCCTAAATGGAACTACAGCTTTCTCCCTCCAACATACTCTTAGCTTGTTTAGGTTTGGTTTTTATAATTCCTTTTTTTTTAACATCACTGAAGTGGTGAAAAGGCATTTTACAAAAAACATCTGATCAGAGACAGAACACCTTCAGCAGCAGTAAAAATTATAAAAGGAAAATTAGTAAAAAATCGTTTTGAGGCATCTCACCACACTAGAGACAGCATTTCTGTGGTTCATTTATCACTAGAAGGTGATAGTTCTATATCAAATGTTAACTTCCATTGGAGGAAAAGCAGAGAACAAAGAGGAAATGTGCTCAGATTCCAATTTTTTAACTTTTTCTTCATTTTTTTATGGATCACTATAAGGTCTCAGTTATGAATCCAAATCATGCTCTCTCTCTGACAAATGCATCAAGGCTAGACACCTCTTCTGGTCAGGTTTCATTTGTGTTATGAAATTTCTGCATTTTTTCAGGCAAACTGAAAACATCACTGTTGATTAGTGATTTTTCATCAGAAGGCTTTCATACTGAAACTGTGTATGTGAATTTAAGTGAGGCTTTTGTCACCTGTGAAAGATACCCTGGCTTATAAAGATTGAATGTTTCATGGAAATTAATTTTTATCAGATGAGAAACAATATACAAAGATAAAGAAAAATAACATCTAGATAGACTTCTTGAAATTATCCTGTATTTAAATAATTATTTGTCACTTTATCTGTAATAAGTTCTCCCTTCATTAGTGAGTCCTTCGTTCTTAAAGAAAATTAGGCGAACATCTTTTTATTCAATACCTCCATTTGTCTTTAAAAAAAAGAGAGTGATATCTAAATTTAAGGAGTTTTGGCTTAATTTTCTTTGAGGGAGAATTATAGATGGAATTTGATGGGTTTCTTTGCAGAAATGACAAGAGACAGTGATCCAAATGAACAGTTTATACAATATATTCTGGCTTCTTTGTTCCTTGTTTGTCATGATACAACAGAAATTATGCTACTTAGAGTTCTACTGAAAATCTGAAATGCCTGTACGTGTCAAATAGATTGTCTTCCCATAAAATTCTGTTGTGACCCAACAGCATTTATCTTCATCGAAGGTAATATATTTTGTATTCTGTATGCACTTTTCATAATGACATACAGAGTCCTTATAAATCTGAAACAGGAGTACCATAAATTTATTTATAATTTTTTATTGTTTAATGTCTTGCCTATTACTGCTATTAATGTAGTCTGGTTTCAATATTTTGTGCTAAGCCAGTAGTATTTTACTTTGCTATTCTTTTTCATTATACAGAAACTCTGGCATCTGTCCTGTCCAAGTCCTCTTTCCTTGCACATCTTAGCAGTTTGGCTTTAGATCTTACGTACCATGAAGGAGAAAGTTTCACTTTGACTGCTTATGGAAAATAAGAGCCACAAACAAACAAACAAACAAACAAACAAACAAACAAAACCCACAAAAAAACAAAATACAAACCATTTTAATAAGATTCACCTCTAAAAATAGGTAATCAACTGAGACTCACAGTCCTGAGCTCTTGGAATAAGCATACTATGACTTTTAAAAGATGTTCCTGAGGGGTGACAGTACTGCTCTGTGATCTCTGGGACATGGAGTATGTCAGCATTCAGAACATCTTATTTTATCATTTGGCATGCCTTGGCAGAGAATAGAGTGCCAGGTGTGGGAATTCTGATGCTATTGCCACTAACAGAAACCCTAAATCATCAGCATGTCTAAGACAACAAAAACTACTTAGTCTGATTACTCAGTTCTAGATTTCATCCTTTCAGCAGCTAATGGATGTCTTACAAAACTTCTGACTGGCAATGCACAGCTAAGACACTAGAATAGTAGACATTTAATGTTAAAATTATGCAACTCAAATTTTAGACATTTAAGTTCATTGGTTGTTAAAAACTTCAGGCACACAAGCAGCATTAAATCTGAATTCCGTAATTATATATGTGTATAAGTACAAATGTGTTCCTAGGTACGAATAGATCCTCCTGAGACACAGTCAAATCGCTTGGTTTGCCAAATCTTTAGTTAACCCTGCATATTCCCATGAAATCCAAGAGGGAAAAAAAAATTCCTCAAAGATGCAGATGTTCGGTCAATCAAAAATGTTCACAGAAAATTGGAGTAAAATAAGTATCCTGGAGGCTGTTGGATAAGGCTCTGCTTCCATCCTATTGTAGAAGATTTCCTGCTCAGTGGAGGTGTCTTCATCTTTGGAAACCTCCCAGGAAAGCAGATCCACAACCTCAGTGTTGTAAAAATTCACTTCCACTCACATTTTGAATGTGGGAATTTTGTGGTTGTTGCTCTATTCCTTCCCCTACCCCCAAGAGCTAATCTCAGTGATGGTCGGGTCTCTGAGGAGCATTATGGTTTATCTGCTGGGCTGGTTGTTGCATGGACATGCAGAACTGATCTGTCCTTTCGTGAAATTAGTGCCACTTCCTGTCAGTCTTAATCATGCATAATATTTGTATATTTTTGTGTCCTAATGATTACTGTGGTAAAGAGACAACTTATGCTTCTAAATGCTGTCACTCAGGTTATACTGTTAGACTCTTCAGAGAGACTAATTAACCTGAGCAATCTGGCATGAAATTCTGGTTTACTCTGTTTTTAAAAACCTTTAATCAGTGAATCACCAAAACAGCTGGTAGAGGGCAGTTTTATCCTCGTTTATTTTGCTAATGGATTCCTCCTTCACTTACTGTGTGATAGTGTAAGAGTTAGTTAAAACAAGTATGACACTGACATTTAAATAATTCTGAATAACTGATAATTATGCATTAAAAAAAAACCACAAAACCAAACCTTCTATTCTGCTGGCATTTAATAATTCTTAACTTTTTTTAATGACAAAGTTTAAAAGATATATTGAAATACTGGGAGAAATTTCAAGACTGGAAAGTCTCCAAAAATTCATGTCAGAGATCTGTCAGCACTTTTCTATGGTATTAAAAAAGAAAAAAATCCTATAAAACAAGAGGTGTAGTTGTCCTTACTCCTTCATTTTCATTAACCTTTTTTCTTAAAAAAAAAAAAAAAAAAATTTTTAGTTTTCTGTCTGATTGTTTTGTTGTGCTTTAAACAACAAAAACAACAACAAAAAGAGTTTTTTGTGGCAAAATAGTACTTTTTCCATTATAGTGGATATGATTTTTTGAGAAGGGATCCTTGGTGTTCATTACATCCTCAGAGGAAAGGGTGTCCTGCATTTTACTATTTCAAAACTGGCCAACAGATAATTCTGTATGTATGCTTCGCAGAGTAAGATTTGTTAGGCAGAAGCTGAACAGTCAGGGATGGATTTTTGAGTGCTGCAGTTTATTTATGGATTACAGAATATTATTCCAGACTTTAATCTGTTAAGCCTTCCTCAGGGTGAGTTTTGGGATGATCTACAGAGCCTCTATGGAATAATTTTTTAATGAATAATCAGGCAATTATTTGCTAAGCTTGTCTACATGTCTACATCACAGATCTTTAATGAATTGTCTGGTGGCACCTAATTTTAACAGTAAACCAATGTAGATTTAAACAAAGGGTTTTTTTAAATAGCTATGGCATCTGCATTACTACAAAACAAATTTATTTCAACTACTATTATTGCAGCGAATAGCAAATGAAATTATGAAAATGAATGCTTAAAGTCATCTTTCTTTCTAATACACACTGACATTAATGCAGATATCCATGATGTAGGAGGAAAAATCATGAATACTGGAAGTTCCAACATTGGTGGAAGTGGGAGCTAGAAAACCAGATTAGCTGTCAGGCAAACATTTTTATAGAGTGAATGTTTAACCTTTGGAAGAATGATTGTGGTGGGTTCTCTTTTAAAACAAGTATGGCTGCATGGGCTTCAGGCAGCCAAGGTCAACCCACCACAAAGAGTTTTTTCCTCCTAAAAATATTTTCCATTTTGAATAAAAATAACTTTAAAACTGTCTTATAGCTAGTTTTATGTATGTGCTGTGATATTAATGGACCTTGTTTGTTTTGGGATTTTTGAACTGTTGATAATCACAGCACAAAAATACACTGACAGATTTAGGTTCTTCTTGAAGCTGGAGACAGTACTGCACAGTATTACAAAACTACATTTATGCATATCTTCCCATTGAATATTTTTGACAATATGTTAGTTTTTTAAAGATAGAACGAATATGACATTGTTTTGTCTACTCTGCCTGAGATGCATAGAAGAGTTTCAGCTGATCTGACAAAATAGTTACTCTATTTCTGAATTTTCAGGGTGAATATTTCTAATTGTCAAAGAACATTTTTTATTTCTCAATTCAGTCTTTTAATCTTTTAAAAAAGCATACTTATATTTAAGATACATAATAAATGCTACCCTGATAGTCTCAGTACTTTTTCAAAGCTCCATGATTATCTTATGGAGCTTTGGAAATTAAAGTTTTGATTAGAAATATTAGGCTTAAAATAAATCTGCCTTTTGCTATTTATTCTATTGGATGTTTTATCTGGATTTATTTGATCTGTCTCTCCTTTTTTCATCTTAATCCCTACATTCCTCTCTATTTCCAAATGCAAGAGACTAAATGCATTGTTAGACTTGGGCTAATTTATCCGCTTCCCTGCCACTCCTTCTTTCTCTCTATCTCAGACAGATTACAGGTCTGTCTTCTTTTTTTCCTTTTCTTTTCAAATCATTTGACTTCAGGAATTCAGGGTCTGAGATTCAGATAAAAACCTAATGGTTCAAGTTTTTGGTATTTTCCATTACAGCTTTGCTATAGTGTTGCAAATAACACGGGCAAAAAGTTTCAGTGCTGAATATAGGACATGCAATCAATTTCTGTATAACAAACAGATATTTTTGGGGAAAAAAACTATGAGTAACTGTGGCTCAAATCTAGCCCTAAATTTGGGTAACATCTGCAAGCCTGAAGCACAGCCTTTCTTCTCTCCCACTCTTATTTATGATGTTTTGCTTGGTGATTGTGCCAATGGATATGTAATCACAAATTGTGTAACTTTTCTCTGAGTAGAGAATTTAAGTGTCTGAGGAATAGGAACTTATCTATATAATATATAAACAGCCATTTGTCTATTAAGCCAGAAGAATTTTACAAAGTGCTAATCCCAAAGGTGTCTTTCAAGCCTGCAGGCAACTGTTTGTGGTTTTTATTTGATGGTTGTAAATAGAAGTCTACCCATTCAGTGCTGCTGATTATTTCTTTGCCTTTGGACAAGGACAAAGAAAAATAATTCACTCTTATCATTCCTTTATGATAGGGAATATGAATTAATTAAAAAATTGAAGTTTATTCAAATTTTTCATGGATTACAATTACATGGGCATACAGTTAAAATATACTTCTAAGATCTCTGTATGAGTGTAAAAACTTTCTGTTGGACATATTTTGCACATTGAATCCTGCAGTTGTTCTGAACAGTAAAAAAGCCCTTTTAATATAAGATTATTACAGCATACCAGCAGCATATGTTAATTGGGAGTCTTTCAATCTCAGTCACCTTTTAGCAGGTACTTGACAGACTATTTTTTTTTTCCTGTATGGGCACTGCTTACCTATACTACACATTCACAGCTTTCCTTTAGTCCTCTGACATTTTGAGTTTATTGATTGGATTAATATTTCTAAAGATGTGGTGGCACTTCCTGAGATATCTAAGAAAATATATGCCTTTATCACTGTATGTTCCCACATAAAACCTAAAATTCAGGTGGAGAAAAACAATAAGCAATATCTTTGGTTGCACAGCACTGTATACAACGTCAGTTTATATTTTATTGTGAAGTGGCAGTATGGCTTATGAAGCACAGCTTGAGCATGGGAGAGAAGTGTGACTGTCTTTGTCTGATGTGCCAGCAGCCTGCTGTATCTCTCAGGAAAAACCACCAGACTGGTGGTATCTGTTACTATTTGTAGAATTAACACCCCATGTTAATTCCAGCTGTTACTCAAGCCATTGTGTTCCTGGTAGCCAAATGAGTACTTCCTGTGCCCAGCTAGGGCAACTGTGTGTCAACTTGGCATTTAAAATGTCCTTCTTGAGTTATTCAGAAATATTCTCTCTCTCTGTGCGTTAGAAGTCCCTTTCCTATGTATTTGTAAAAGTAGAATAGTAGGAATAGCTGATACATTGTGGTTTGTATGTAGATGTTATGTTGCTTACTGTGATTTAATGCTTCATGTTAAGCTTTTCATTTGCTTGTCCAGGACATTTTCTGGCTTTTCCTGCCTAGGAGCATAGTGTGTGCAGTGAGACATAGGAGGATTCTAGTGAAAACTCTTCTCATTCTTTCCATTTTGCATCAGTCTGGAGGACTGATCTCATCTGGATGGCAACGAGTCCTGGTATCATCAGCACTGCTGAGCCTTTTTGAGTGCCAGAGGCAGTCTGAGTGACTCAGAGCTGAGACAGTAGGGCTTTTGAGAGCTGCCTCTGGGGCAGAGCCACATGGAGTCTCACAATCACTGTGCTATCAAACACAACAATAAAGCTTCACAATGCCTGTGTGTGAAAATACCAAACTGAGGGGGTTGCTTTCTCATACTGATAAGAGCTGTGAATGGTGCAAAAGTTCAAACTCACACAGTTGGATTTATTTTCCTCATGACTGAAATCGTAATAACAGATTTCAAATCTCTGATTTAATTCCCAAACCTGGCTGTTTCAATGATTTTTCCAGATCTCCCAGTCTTTATCACAGTTGCCTCCAGCAACAGAGGTGCACCTGCCAACATGAGTCAGAAGAAGTTAGCAGTCCAATGCTAATAAGAAGCACTCTGTTAATCACCATCTTGCTGACAAGCTTGTGTGTGATGTGTGTGTGTGGGCTGCTAGCAGATTAGTACCTTGTGTAAGTACATACATAACACACAACCTGGGATTTCATTAATACCTATAAAATTTCTGTTACAGTAAGGAGTCTCTTCAGTGCAGCTTATTATACCAGACACAGATGTCCTAAACAAAAAACAAGCTAATGAACAAAAAATGCTCTGTTCATCTTTGTATTCTCTTGGTGTCAAGAGATTCTATGTTTTTTACAAACTCTTTTTTGTTTGCTTTTGAAAGCCTTTTTGCAGAACAATTGTTAGTCCTCTAAACAGATAATTCAAAATTTCATGTGGTGTTTAGGCTTTTTTGTTAATTGAAATGTTTAATTCTATGTATTCTTCAAAGTATTTGGGGTAGGGAATACCTTTTCCTTTTTTTCCTCCATAACATTATAATTCACTTAAAAGTGAAAATCTGGAAGTTTCTCTTCCACATTTTTCCTGAGTGATCTGATAATGTCCTTAGGTCCTGCACTTGTATTTCTTTTTATTCAGCCTTTCCTTTCTTCCTTGCCAATAGGCCTTTTGGCTTTATCTCCTCTCTAATGACAGACATTTTTTATTTCTCTGGCTATTATCCTTTCCTGAAATTAAACTCTTACTCATTTTGTAGAAGGGAAAATAGCAAAAAGAAAATTCCAGAGATATAGGACAGGGCTGAATAGCTGCTGAGATTCATTGAGTGCAGAACTCCTACCCTAGTATATCACCAACAGGCCAAATGAATTGCCTTAATCTGGAAAATGAAGTATGGCATTTCCAAAACTGGAATACCACAGTGCTGCATTTTGCTGTGTTGCAAAGCACCCCAACATGAAGAGGAAGGTCGTCATTGTTCATCCAAGCTCCTCTGTGACAAGATTGTGTTTTTCTGGTGGTCCTGAATATTAATTTTATTACTGTGATTTGGGTTACTTCAGTTTCTTAAAACTCCTATATTTAACCTGTGATTTTTAATTTTTTTAATGAAATCGCAGGGTTCACATTATGGTGTAGCTGAGAAAAACAATGAGGCAGATTCAGCTGCTTTTTAAATTTTATCGCATTTAATGTCAAAAATACAACAAAAAATTCACTTGGTTTTTGTGCATTTTGGACTACAATGCTACATAATTGAACCATTCTTACACCTGTATCCAAGCATCTACAGTTGCTGATAAGAACCCTAGAAGTATATCAGAAGACAATATTATTAGTATTTTCCTTCAGTAATTAAATATTATTCTAAATCTATTTTGAATTAGAGGAGATAATGAGAGAGAAAAACTTGTGATATTCAAACAGACATGAAAGGCCTTCGTAGGAACAAATAAAATGCTTAAATTGTAAAAGGATTATGAAATTTTGCTTTGATTTTACAGTTTTCTGATGGGATAATATATATTGGGGAAATGGAATTATTGTACTGCTCTCAAGTGTATGAACTTCATTGTGCTAAGGTATATATATATATAAAAGGAGAAAAATAATCTTATGTGCAACTACGCTAGTAGAAATTATCTGCAGGAAAAAATTCTATTTCAGGTTTATATTGGGGAAAAAAAGTTATTGAGAGAACTACATTATGAAGAGAATGGGATGTACAGTAGTCCCTTGATGTGGGGAAATGATTTCTATAGTCAGCTATACCTGTACAGAAGAACTGATGATTTGACTTGTGATAGAAGAATCAGAGCTCTGGGGATCCATCACTGCTGTTGATATTTCACCTGAAGTGATTTCTATTCGGGCAGTTATGGGCTGAGATACACTGGCAAAAGAACATCTGATGTGAGCTCTATTTTAGGGAGCAGGCCTATCAACACCAGTTACTTCTTACCTGTACTAAATCATGGCAAGAGAATCGTTCATTGTGGCCACCTTGCTGCTTTGCACAGGTTAGATGATATGTCTGACATTGTGGTACATTAATTAGCAATGTTAGGAAGAAACAAATAGCTTCAGAACATGTTTAGAATGAATTTTATATTCCTCCAAGATATTGATATGTGTTCTTTTTCTCTTCTGAGTTGTCTGTTACCAGCCAGGGAAGCACACAAACAAAATCTCACTTTTCAGAGAGCAGCAAACTTTAGTTGCCACTTGTCATTTTGGTCCTGTTCATTTTTTTTCATGCACAGTCAACAGAAGCCTTTCCAGGAATGTTAGTGAGGATGTTCTATGGCAGCCTCCTGCAATGGCAGCAACAGTTCAGCAAAATGTTTGGTGGGCTGCCTCTGCTGAAGATGCTTCAAAGCAGCTTTATTACTTATGATAAGCATGTTATTTTATTCCAAGTAATTTAGGACAACAGAAAATATCTCCTTGAACGTTTGTGAAGATAAAATTGGCTTTCAGATCTTTGCCAACACTTGATTTTTTTTATATAAGTTAGTCCTTCCAATTAGTGTTTGACATAAAAAGGACAGATAAATTCAGAACTTGGGTGCGCTCATATGTCAAACTCATGTCATAATGTTATTCCATAATATTTGAAAGGAAAAAAAAAGGCTGTTGGAAGTCTGGAAGTTTTCTTCGCTGTTAAGATAAAATTAAAAAACATAAATAAAACAAAATAAAATAAATTCTCTTTTTACATAAGATAAATGTCCTTTTAAAAAGGAATATGATACATTTTCTCTCATTTGTCCATACATTTTCCATTTCAATCATATGTAGCATGGACACATATTTTTCTGAATCTATTAACATCAGATGATCAGTCTTTTTGTTTATGTGTTGTTATTCCATATTTCACTAAATCTAGCATTTCTGCAATCTCATTTCTCTATTATGGTCCCATCCTTCCTCAAATAATCACTTTACTGTGAAAAAATTCATAGAAATATTGGTTACTCTTTGGCCTATATTTTCAGCATATTCAATGTCCATTGTCCAATACAGAAATTATTACTGAGTTTTATAACTTTTCTGAAAATAAATAGATACTAATTTGTAAGAAAGTGTTTGGCTTTTAGATTTACCTTCTAAAGGTTAGGAGTTTATTTGTTATAATAATAAATTTTCTGGACTATTAGTTTGCAATTTAATTATAAATCCTTCTTAAGGTAAGTAGGTCTCCAAAACGATGGTAAAACACAAATATCTATGTAACTAAAGGTATTGCATTCTGAAGAAGGAATTGTCATTAAATCTGGTAATACAATTAGTTATACTCAGGGAATGTCTAGATACCTATTACAGTGTATATAGAATCATAGATCATCATTTTGCATTTGAAGTGACCCTAAAGATCATCCTTGGTTCCATCCCCTGCCGTGGGTAGGGACACTTTCCACTAGGCCAGGTCTGTCAAAGCCCCATCCAGCCTGGCCTTGAACACTTCAGGGGATGGAGCATCCAGAACTTCCCTGGGCAACTTTAAAATTGTAAAATTTTGTCTTCTTTTTTCAAGTAAAGATTTGCACCTTGTCATAAGAAACTTTGGAATTTAGAAGCTATCATGGGAGAGTAAAGCAATACTGAGAAAAACAAAATCTCTATGTGTTATATACAGTATATGATATACATCTTTGTATAAATGCATATGTGTTAGATATGTGTTAGTGGTTTTACATTTATGTAAATATCTCATGATACTTATGAATATGAAAGAGGATCCCATCATGGTAACTGAAACATCAAAAATGAAAAAAGAGATCATGTTTCTTGACCAAATCATTTTGCTTTCCCATTCGATTTTTGTGTAAGCTGCATAAGGTTTATCACTTTCTGCACTGTTCTTGATGCTGTCAGCTCAGCTTCTCCATGGACATCAACTGTCTCAATCCTGACGTGTTGGCAGGTGTGGCTGTCTGCCATCATGGAAGAATTCATTTGCTTGTCTTCACGATTCCCTTGACTGTATTTTCCTTAAAGTGGGGTGTAGCTCTGTTTAGTACTCCTGGTGCTGCTCCATAGTAAAAAATTCCTCTTAAAGTTACTGTCTGAATATATAAATTGTGTCAACAAAAGAGCAGAAGTAATCAGGGACTTGAGTAACTGCATTCTGAAAGACACATATTATTTCATATTTATTTAATATCACTGCAAATGTGATTTAACTCTAAATCACATTTGTTAGTGTACTATTTTTTGCTTATAAAATGTGGTAAAATTGGTCTTTTTTTCCCTCCATCTTTTACTGCAGAATGGGCTGTGTTAATCTTCACATATAATACAAAAGGACACAGGTGTAGTAGTTTGCTCTGACTTCAAAGGCTGTCCAAAAAACTTTACCAGATAAAATAGGTTTATGGTGTAGTGCAGCTGTGCCTGATATTGCTTATTATTATTTAGTTTCAGTAACTGATTTATAATGTTGTTTTAATTGACCAACTTCTGTATGCAAGTTTTGCTTTTCCTGATACTTCATATAGGAATGCACAGATTTTGAACAAATACTTAACAGTGGCTGGAAGCTGAAGGCTAGAGAAAGGAAAGCACAGTCTAAAAGAAAAGAAAGACACAGTCCATTAAAAAGATAAGTGATTATAAGTTTCACCTGCAGTGGAGGGTTTCAGGTGGAAATCCACCTTTATCTTGCTTTACACACACCTGAAACTCAGCCTCTGACATCCTGCTCTGAGCTTTTCTTTTCCCCAGTGGCCCAGGAGTGTTTTGCTGACCTGAGTGTGTATGTTGTGAGTATGTAGTAAGATACACACATATTGATGTTTGAAAGACCTGTAACTTAAGTCCAGTGTTATGCCAGTGTTACTCTACTGTTGGAGGTTGGTACAAATCGGGCAGCCTGGAGCACACACCTGGCACAGCTGGGACCTGGCTGTGCAGAGCCAGGCAGGCACTCCTCTGGCTGTGCTCTGAGCACGACATTCCCCCAGAAAATAAAGTTCCTTCTTTTTCCTGCCTACTTTTTCTATTGAAATTACTATACCTTTTTACCTTGTGGGCTTCCTTTCAAAAAATGCATCCCACAGTTTCTTCCTAGCTCCTGTGGAAGCAATTCAGTGAAGGAAAATACCTCAAAGAAAGCAGAATTTTTCCAATCTCACATGCCCAAGGCTGTTAAGTAAATCTATTATATAACTAGAAGTACAAAGTCCTCTAATTCTTTTAGGGGTGCCTTTGAAAACTACCTCTGGCATTTACTTTCTGTCATTTAACTACAACACTGCTGGACCAGAGGAAATCTTTTAATAACCTGCATAGCACTAAAGGCCTCTCTCTGAGTGAAGAGTGCTAACTAGTGTATCAAAGATATTACTTATCTTGCTTGAATGGAAATTGTGTGTCACAGCATCGTTATTATGAAAAAGAAAATAAAATTATTTTCTTTCTGATTTTAAGTATTATCTAAATCCACTTGATCATTTCAGATGGTCCCTGAAAAAAGCAGGGGCAGACAGAAAAACTTATGATTCAGGGCTCTACTTTATGTTCAGTCAAGATAAAAGGTACATTTATTAAATGATTACTCGCCCATGCTTTTCCCACTTCCATAATCTTCAAATGTGGGTGATTATAAATCAGGGACATCTATTTTTTATATCAAATTAAACTTGCTATAAATTTTAGTTTTCAAAAAAGAAATCTCACTTTGCATGAAAAATTATATTTGGTTTCTGTTATTCTATATAGGGAGCAGCATTTCTCCTTCCTCCAGTTGTATTAAAGGAACATATGAATGTATGAATGTACAGTATACAATACTTATATATATATATGTTTGTTTGTTTTCTGTTAGTCTCATAATTCTGCACTGTTTCGTGTAATAACATTATCAGAGCTTGAATATGTAGACAGTTCTTACTGATTGGTTCTTTGAAGATCCAAAGCAAAGTTGTGCTTTTATCCATTCATACTTTTATCCTCCATTTCCTGGTTTTAGCAGACATTTTCCTGTCTTGGATGCTCTTCATTTTTACCAAGTACCATCCTACCAGTCTTTCACTTTGTGTTTACAACATGCATTGTCATCACATTTTCAAACATGCAAAATTTCAATTTAGTTTCTGTTCATAGACCTTGAAAGGAGTAATGAAGTAATTAAGGGAACATACGGAGAGAGATTATTTTTTTCTATACTGTGCTGTAATTTCAACACATTTTCTTCCAGTTGAATAGTCTGTTGGTAGAGAAGAAATCTTAACAAGCTTTTACATCAAATGAAGAAAAATGCATCTACAGTTATGCATTTCTATACCAACCTCACTGAAATATCAGTGCTTTAAAAGTTATTTTCTTTCTATATATGAAAGAAAGATGAGCTGTATTTTAAAGAACTGAGTTCTTACTGGTGCTAGTCATCTATTGACTCTGAATAAAATACTACTTAATAAGTATTTATGTATCTTTTAGAGGATACCTGTGAGGGAAAGAAATAACATTAATCCTCTTGCTATTTTAACCCACAAAGACATAAAAAGTAAGAAAATGCAATTCAGACTTGGGTTTCTGCTAGTGGATCTACTTTTGTGTTAATCTAATACACAAAGCTCTGTGTGTGTGGCAAGTATATCACATCTTCATCTATATCAAGATCACTTATACTTTAAGCAATCTTTTTTCTGTGGAATAGACTTTGGAGATGAATCAAAGTTCAGGATAAAAGACATCTTTTGAAAATATCTTATATATGGTAAAGAACCATGACATAGCAATTTATTTGCCTTATTTGTACATGAAATTGCTGTGACTGGAAATCTCTTAAACTACAACCTCTGTTCAATTTAGGTGTCAGGGTGTCTTGGAAGATGTGGTTTCATTGTATTTCTTGAGAATTTCTGAGTATAAGAGGAAGTACCTGGAATAAACCACTTTTGTCACTATATAATTTAAAACTTCAGATAACTCAGGGATTTTTCTTTTATAAGCCTATGAATTTAACCTCCTTTCTAACTGGAAAACATTAATAAAACTGCAGATCCCTGTTATCCATACTGTTTAGAAGGTATAGAAAGTAATTAATCTTACAGATTTCTTTCTGTTACAAATTGACGTGAAATAGAAGCCACTATAAATTCCAGACTGGTACAGCTTTTAGAGATAAATTTAGCAGCATGTAGCACCTTTTAGGTGACTGATAGGTGTTTCTTTTTTAATTTCCCTCTTATAGAAGTTATGTAATAAATTCTGCTTCATAACTCAGGATGACTGAAAGACTAATTTTGGCTCTGAAGTGTTTTTACATCTAAATTGGTCAATAAATTAGATGGATTAATTAATTTCTGCTGTCAGGGCCAAGGATTATCTGTGTATGTAACCTTGCTGATGTATCATTTATTACTTTTTCAAACAATAACTTTTTAACTCTCTGAATATCCCTTCCATTTTTAAGTCTTTGAAAAGGCTATTGCAAAGAATAAAATTTCATCCTGTTAGGAAAACGCGGAAATTCCGTCAGTAACACAGACCAGCACTAACCTGTAAAAAGATGAAAAAACTCAGGATAAATGCAATTTATTTCTGACAGCTGCATAAATTAGAAAGAAGTTTCCTGTCAAATGAACATCATTACATTTTTTCCATATAGCCAAGGTTTTACCTGATCAGGATGAAATTCTGTAGGTGAAAACAGTAGAATTACTGACACATGAACAAATATACATGAATGCCCACTCACTCAATGACAAATCTTTAATGTTTGGTGAAGCCTTTTGAAAATATTTAGCTTAAAAGAAGATGTCATTGTCTTGTTCAGAATTTTCGTAAGTCACAATTAATTCTGAATTTAAAAAGAAAAAAAGCCAGCACCTAAGGAAGGCTTGGGCTCTTTCCACACACAACAAATCCTGGAATATGCTAAACCATCAGAGCTCTTAGGAATCATGCCAAGGATTGTGTTACAAGTTCCCGCAATTCTGTCTCTCAGGAATAATTCCTTTAAAGAATAAACATACCTTCTAAAATGTTGTGTTCTAATGACGAATAAATACAAGGGAAATTGACCATAGATAACTTAGTAAAAATCTGAAACAATTCTAGGAAAATTCTCCAGAAGCAAAGTATAGTTCTTCCAATTTCCTCTCTGTACTTCCTCATCTTCAGCTATGTTTCTTTTAAATTCCTCTACATTGAAATTAAATTAAGTAAATGAAAAAAATGCATGAGAAACCATGTAAAAATTATTTACCATATATACATTCCAGACAATAGTTTGAGAAATGAAATTAACAATTTAGCAGGAAAACAGAATAAAATGCATTATACAGATTTTTTATATGAAAACAAAAAATATACTCATGTAATCATAATGCCCAATGTATGTTTTCTATATAATCTACCATTTCAGAGTAGTCTTTTATATAATATTTGTATCATATTTATTGCTTCTTCATTTTGCACCAATGGTTCCATCACTTATTGCTGAATAAGCAAATAATAATATTTCTGAATAAATTATTTTGATTTTGGATTCTTACTGAAAACAGCTTGACTTCATCTGGATCTTCAGTATTTGTTTCTATTAAGCAAACCCATTTACCTTGGGTTGATAACCCTTCATTCTGCTGATGTGTAAAACCTTTTAGGTAAGTTGATTTATGATTAGTGGTCAATCTGTTAGATAAAAGCCCTGGTTTCTGTGTTTGCATATCTGTGTTTTCACAGCTAAAACAGGGCATACATTTCCATCAGGACAGTTTGGAGTATTGAAAACTGACCAGTTCTTACACCCCCAGTCTTCTCTTCCTCATAAATAGGACATTAAAAAATGTGAGTAATCCTTATTTCTTTCAATTTACTCTTACAAAAGCACCAACTTGAAATTGCTAAAAGATTTATGAGGTTCTTCTTATGATTTCTATAAAATGTAACTGGCACCAGTAGAGATAGGTGGATTTTTTTTTTTTTTTTTTTTAGATGCATGTCTTGGTCAGCTAATCAAATGGACACATACAGAAAAAAAAAAAAAAAAAAAAAAAA